>CAXHKU010000392.1:0-37285 GCA_964017125.1 Flabesymbios commensalis
ATGAGTGATTTTTTTTTCCTTGGCCAACTGAATGTGTTGTTGTTATTACACTTATGACCCAGGGACGATGTCTGTCAGGAGTTAATCACTAGTAGTGCAAGAGCATTAGGGTTGAACCTGGAATAAAATTGCAGAAAGCTGATTTTTTCAGGAATGATACATGGACATCTCCCCAGACGAATTCCGAAGATGCCCCAAAAATCCCCCTTGTGCATTTTTTTAATTCAACATGGCCGCCACCATGTAACGCCATTTTCGAAAAAAACAGGGGTATACCATAATTCCTCACTTTTGCAGTTCGAAAAAAATATTTAGGTGTCTCTACTAATGTTTGAGGACACAAAGAGTTCATCCAGATGATCTGAAATGATATCAGTACTTTTCTCAATACCAAAAATCCAAGATGGCCACCATATTGATATACTGAGTATGTTGAGCGATCTCTTAAAAAAACGAAAATATGAGGTAACTATCTCGTTGTTGAGCCTAAAATGTATTTTTTGTCTAAACCCATGGAGTCTAGCACTTATTTAGATCACCAATATTTTATTATATTGAATTTATCAACATAAATCCCACATCCCGGGAGTTTAATGTTATGTAACACCATATAACGTCATTTTTCCAAAAAAAAACCAGGAATATACCACAATTCCACACTTTTGCAGTTAAAAAAAAATATTTTGGTGCCTCTACACAAAAAGCTCATCAACAGGATCAGAAATGATATCATTCCTTTTCTTATCTCCACAAATCCAAGATTGCGACCATTATGTGAAGCGTCCCCCCCCCCCCCCTCAGAAAATCACGTACATGCCATAATCATCATGTTGTTGAAACTTTTTTTTAGGGCCATGGAATCTAGAATATATTTCCATCACCAATTTTTTAAATAGAATGTGCTTATCAACACAAAATCCTACATGGCTGCCATATTGGTTAGCTCTTTTAGCGCAGATGCCACGATTAAGCGATGTCCAATTTTCATATGGGAATATAGATATAGATTGATCAAATTTACAAAATATCATATGTCAGAAATCATTGATTAAAAATTCTAACATCTCTCATCTTTAAATATAACGGTATTTTTCATTCATTTGAAGCTTGAGAAATTCCAGTTTCAAACACAGCGACTAATTCCACTGTAGGTATTTTATATAGTAGGCCTATATAAAATGTTTTTCGATTTTGGTTAAGTATTAGTTGTGATTATTATTGTGAATGTACATAATAACAGAGCTAAGTACAATATTACACCAGATTGAACACGTTTAACGTCAGGATATGATAGTTTTATGTCAGGATATATGATATCAGGATATGACACTTTAATATCATGATATGTAATATAATGTCCAAACATTGGTGTTTAATATAGCAAAATCACGTTATGATGGCTCAATACAGCTTTATAAAGGCAGTATATAGTGGCTAAACATCACGTTGCTGTATTAAAATGAAAAGATATACATCATATTATCACGAAATGCATTACAATTTCGTGATATATCATTTTAACATCACTATGACATTTTAATGTCAGGATATGACATTTGAATATTAGGATATGGTACTTGAATATTATGATGTGACTTTATACATTGATGAAATGACACATTGGGGTCACAATGTAGCATTGTAATGTGATGGTGTGTCATTATAATGACAAACATGCTATTTAATATCGAACATTGTATAATAGACTTGTCGGATTATGACATTAAAATAGGAAAAACATAAGAAACAGTTCGAAGTCAGGATCTGGCATATTTATGCCAGGCTATTGGATTGTAATTTATCAGAATATGACACTTTAACGTCATGAGATGGTATTATAATGTCCAAATTTTGTCCTTTTATATCACACAATAAGATTTGAATGTCAAGATATTCAATTTTTTATGATAGGATATGACATTATCAAATCAAGATATGGCGGGCTTGGCGGCATACTAATGTGACATTATAATGACTGAATATGACACTACAATATTTTAATGTGACCATAGAATGTCAGGCTTTGTCACTTTGAAGTCTGGATATGGCATTTTAATGTCAGGATAATATATTGTCATGTCAAAGTATAACATTTCAATAACATTATATTGACAGACGCACGTTACCATATGGTAATACAGAATCGACATAGAACATTCCAATATCAGGCTGGCACATGTCAGTTCAACATATGTATCGCAATTTAATTCAGCAAGTAAAGGCCTCTACATTGCTCAAATACCGGTACTCCAAAACTGCCAACAACAAAAGCACTTCGGAAGATTCAATAAAATGGAAAGTAATTAGATAGCGTTAAGACACATGCTCTTTGAACAGCATGTGGTCTTTCCCTCTTTTACTTTCATTTCCTCTTACACTAAAATGTCATATTGTGATGTTAATATGCTATATCATGATATTTAATATCGTGACAATACACTAAAAGATCCTGTCACTTTAATACCATACCGTGATGCTTAACCACCATATCCTGCATTTATAAAGCTGTATCCGGACATCATAACGCCATTTCACTATAATAAAGAGCAATATTTGGACATTACAAAACCATATCATGACGTTAATGTTTCTTGTCCTCATATTATCGTGACAAAAAGAGATCATATCTTGACGATAAACTGTGACATCAATTAATGTAATGTCATATTCCGATATTCTGATGTAAAATAATCTCATTACAACACCATACAATGCCATAACTTCATTACGAAATATATATATCCTAATATTCAAAATGTAATATCTTGATATTTAAATGATATATTTCATGATATTAAACATATTGACATTCGCAGATCAATGACAAAAGTAAGTATTTAAAAGAGCATTGTTACAGGACGATTATCAAAGATGTCATGTACATGTAACGTGTGAGGCGCAAGTCCTTATCTTGTAATTGATTTTTGCTAGAAAGCCTCCCTTCAACGTCACCTTCTGCCCCAGCCAACACGGGGCATTAATCCAATTCTGTTTAATTTTTGTGCCAGCGTCGAAGACGGTCAGCCCATATTAAAACAGCATTGGATGAATGCCTCGTGTTTAAACTCCATTATGATACAGAGCATATTTTGCTGTACAGGAGGGTGTGGAATCTACAGTCTGGGAACGGATTTTATATCATGGTCGTTTGTAACCAACGCAAACTGAAAGAGCAGTCGCCCCAGAAAGAGTTCTAAAAAGAGTGAGTTGCGGGTGCAGAGTGGCTTGTTCAAAGGGGGGGGGGATCTCACCAATCTAAACTATATTGTACAATGATGTGCTCTTTTTGTATTGGCCAAACATGTAGAAACTGTGACAGCTCGGATGATTGAAACGCAATAATTTCATTATTTACCTGAGATTAATTTGTTAACTTGACGAATCTCAATCTACATTTCTAGTGGGAAAGCAGTTCGAAAACACTCCAAAGCGTCACCCACCATGGTAGAATTAACTATAACTACCATGTGAGAGTCATGTCGATAAACACAATATAATAAAATATGGTCATCTAAATAAGTTCCAGACTCCATGGGTTCGGCTAAAAAATACATTTTAGTTTCAACAACGAGATAGTTATCGCATATTTTCGGGTTTTTTAAGAGATCGCTTAACAAAATATTATGGCGGCCATCTTGAATTTGTGGTATTAAGAAAAGTACTGATATTATTTCTGATCATCTGGATAACCTCCTTGTACTTTAAAACATAGGTAGAGACACGAAAATCATTTTTTTAACTTCAAAAGTGGGGGATTGGGGTATAACCCTTTTTTTTAAATGGCGGTACCTGGTGTTATTTTGAATTAACTACTATGTGGGATTTATGTTGATAAACTGAATATAATAAAATAATGGCGATCTAAATAAGTGTTAGATTCCATGAACTTGGCCAAAAAATACATTTTAGGTTCAACAACGAGATATATATCTCATATTTTCGTGTTTTTTAAGAGATCGCTTAACATAATCAAAACAATATGGCGGCCATCTTGGATTTTTGGTATTGAGAAAAGTGCTGATATCATTTTTGATCATCTGTATCAACTCTTTGTGCCTTAAAACATAAGTAGAGACACCAAAATATTTTTTTCCTAACTACAAAGGTGAAGAATTAGGGTATACCCCTGTTTTTCGAAAATGGCGTTACATGGTGGCGGCCATCTTGAATTAAAAAAAATGCACAAGGGGGATTTTTGGGGCATCTTCGGAATTCGTCTGGGGAGATGTCCAGGTATCATTCCTGAAAAAATCAGCTTTCTGCAATTTTATTCCAGGTTCCTGTGTTTTTTTCACTAATGCTCTTGCACTATAGGTGCTGACACGACCTGAGTTGTAATCGCACCTTTTAAGCTCATACATCCCTCCAGGAGTAATTATTGTGTCACTGAGAATATATCACACACCTTTGAGGTCCCACTTCGCAGACAAACGGGCAAAGTGAAATAGGCAGTGTTATATTGTAGGCGCAGCGCCCATATATATGTTTGTATTCGCGCATAAAAATACATTATTATTTCATTATTCGCCTATCAACATATATTTTAGATTTGTATACATTAAGTCCTTTAGCTGATATGAGAGACACCCGCAGACTACCTATGCAAAAGTACATTACACATTTTGTTAACCACAACATTGATACAAATGAAGTAAAAATGTTCAATTAATAATGTATGTATATATTTTTTCATTGATGATTTTTTTTAAGTGTTGTGGAAAGTTATTATTCCAAATATGTCAATTAATTGACATTGTAGGCCTATATACTCCCCCCCCCCCTCATGTTATTATTTTTGAAACATGCTATTAGATATGATGTTACAAAGTTGCGTATATAAATACACGTTTCGTGGTGAGATTCTCCTTTAAGTCATTGGAAATTACGAATGAACAGTAGAATCCAAATGGTCAGTGGTAAGGAGTAAGTGCGACTAAACGGTGTTAAGCACTGTACACACAAGGGGAAGCCACCGGTTGATTTCCAGTTAGTCTTAAAAAAACTATTTTTTAGCTGTGAAAGCTGTGGTTAGTGACTTCGTAGTAAGAAGTAAGTATATAAGGCCATTGTACTGCATGTGCAATCATTCTTCTTTTGAATTCTATATGGTTACAAGCCATTTTGAATTATGTCTCGAGAAAGTCATCTCTGCGTTGCTTGTGAAGAAACAGTGAGTCATCGACAAGAATCATTAGAATGCGATACATGTTCACGAAAGCAACACCGGACATGTGACTCAGGTTAGTGATTTTAATTATTATTAAATTATACGAGTTTCACAATAATCATAGCATAGGCTACACTTATCATATTACGCAATAATCGTGAATAACTACGAGTAGCGTTGAAAATGATATAATTGATCGACAAAAATATATAAAGGCATAATAATTTAGAACAATATTTGTGAATTTAGAAACTTACCAGAACGATTTAGATTCTAATAATGGTGATTCTTCAAAATAATTAAAATAAATATACATGTTAATGATACTGTACGTGATAGATATATGTTTCTCGCATCCAAACCAAAAATAAAATAACTTTTATTACTATACATAGCAGCCAAAGGAAGGCTCGAAAGCGTAGAAACCAGTTAGTTAATTGATGTAACTAGAGTATATAATAATGATACTATACAAGTTAATATTGTTTCCCACACTCGTAGCGTAGAAACCAATTTTATATACACAAGTTGAAATCATTAAAGTACGCGTAGAATTATCAAATTTAACAGTTTTTCTAAATAACGTATACTGTTTGCCTTCGTGATGGTCTCCACTGTATGTAAATTGCATTTAAAGTTAATATAATAGTTTCTTCTTCTTCTTCCTTATCTAAGTAACATTGGCTGGAAAGTACTAAAATAGGACATAATCCAAGTAAATTTATTATATTCCAGAATATCAGCAAAAACCGAAGCATGCGAATACAATAAAAAAATACTATTATGGGAATATATATTTTCATGCAAATTTATAACATTTTGTTCTAAAAATGTACTAAACTAATGATATAATTCTTTACATTCCTGAACATACACTAACAGTGTATTACACTGAAAGTGATACGCAAATATTATTTATAATAATAATAAAAGGTTATTTGATTACGCACATATCTCGACGGGTGGATCAAGGCGATGTACAATGAAATAAATTACCATTAGATTAGTTGAAAAAAAAACGAATTTTAAAAATAATTTCTTAGAATAGTTTAGAATAAATTATCGAAGCAATAAAATATTGACATGAACAAGTAGCTTAAAATATCAGTTAAAATAATTACTAAATAAGTGTTTTTAAGCTGCGTGACCACACCCTCCCCCATTTTCACACTACAGCTGTCATCACAGTTGCCCGGTTAACGTGTTATGATAACATTTGGGAGGGGGGGTGTCACTTTGATGGGCGCCATCAAAGTGACACCACCCCCTCCCGAATGTTATCTCTTTCATCGTTGATTTGGTCAACGATCTCTTTGACCTTATCATTCCTATCGTTTATCAAAGAACACGACTGAGAAATATTCAACTGTTTAGTTTTATTTTTCACGTGGAATGAATACTAAATGATAGGGGTGAAAGCGCCTGGCCTGGTTACAAAATCGTATTGTTTTATATGGCTGTGTATTAAACAATTAAATGGCTTTGCATATATATTGTCATGCATGTTAATGTTAGCAATCATATTTGCAAATGTTTAACTCAACACCTAAATTATGCGGGAGTTGCACAAATATTATTTTTATTTTAACAGTTGAATGTGATAATATTAAGGACTTTTTTGTATTTGCAGGTATCTCCAAAGATTTCTACCGCCGAATGATGAAAGGTACAGTGGTTCTTGCACACTGGGACTGTAGGAATTGTACAAATGCTAAATCGACGTTGGATGATCAGGTAAGGACGTGACTCTTGTAACTTTATAAACGTTATCAATAAACAAACACCTTGGTTGTTTTACTATGAACTATTTACAGTTAACTATATTGATATTATTCCTTTACAGACAAAAGATGATAATTCTGCAACAAATCTCCCACCAACACCACCACCACGCATGCCGCGTGAGATGACACCACGACGTGCTGGAACGACGTCGCATCTACATCAATCTTCCAGTCCTTAATGATTCAGTTGATAAACCTGCAGCCTCACCACCTCCGCCAACACCTGCCTTCACAAGAGATGACTGCGGGCGTTTCAGTATAACATTGGCCAGTAGCCCGGACAACACTCAGGAAACAGTAAGATAATCTACCTATTCTGTTTTGTAATATATATTTCAGTAATTTTTGCTGCTATATGCATACAGCCTCTGGTCTTGGCGCTGTAAACACGCGTTTTAAAAATAAAACTGTTGACATGTCGGTCTTAATATTAAAAAAAGATCCTCTATAGTCATCCCATTATAGATACTGGGGTTTAACATGATTATGCTTCGGTTTTCATAATTAATCATATTTAACATGATTATGCTTTCGGTTTTCATAATTAATCATATTTAACATGATTATGCTTTCGGTTTTCCAGGAAGGCGATCATCCCACTAGAGTGTTTGAACTGCAGCATGAGTCCGTTAGAGAAGTCAGTACGGAGGTCTCGGATTAAACCCAAGTAAGATATGCCTGTTTAATGTTAATGCATAATTTAATATTTATTTATATTCTCAAATTTTAAAGCCTCACATATCACAGTATATTTTGCTACTATGTGTTACAATATGTATATAGTTGTTGAGGTCATAACAATACAATTACTCACATGATCATCCCTGGTACTTTAACATAATTATACATTAAATATATACATGTTTGTGATTTCAGCAAAATCTACAACTAGGCGCTGCAACGTCCGTAACGGCAAATTAAAATGTCCAGCTACAGGAAAAAAAAGGAGGTGAATTCACCAGAAATGAAAAACAGCATCTTCATCAACCAGTCACGGGTGCAGCGGTTGCAGCTACTATCATGAAGGGAGTGAAAGACGTAGCAAAAGACGACCCATTTCGGTAATATTTTAACACTCATCACAAACTCTCATATTTATCATATATATTATATTTATCATATTTATCATATCGCATATTATCATGGATATACTGCCCGCCGTACATTTTTTTAACGATTTCTTATTAGTTTCATCTCTTATGGCAGTATGATTTTGTTACTTGTATAATTAATTTGAAATCATTACATTTCATTTGTCTTTGTTACAGATCCTCTGGTGAGAGGTGGTTAGAAAACACATCACTGAAGGAGCGTGTCCAGCACTACAAGAAGTAAACTGCATGACGAGGAACGCCAGATATGCCCGCCACAAGCAACGCCCGAAAGACCCTAAAGACAATGACTTCATTCTAGGTGACAGCTTCATGACAGAAGGATTTCTCAAAGGGGATATAGAGGTGAAGTATTCACTGACTGTTAACACTATGTCGGTATCTGTATAATCATTTTTTTTTTTCATCAGCAATATACCTATAAATCTGCACAATATAGTTTGATAGTTTGAAAATGTATAGCGCTACGATTGTTGATAAGGTTATAACGTCTTCGTTGTATTAATTATTGGTCAATGGTTTGCTGAGTTCGAAAATTTAAAGAGCTACGATTGTTAATAATCTTCTATGTTGTAATAATTATTGTTCAATGGTTTGTTGTAGGTCGATGATGAGAGGCACTTCATCATTGCCACAGATGAATTATTAAAGTCAGCGAAGAGGTGGTACGTGGATGGGATGATTGTGAAAGCTCCATTTATGCAGCTCTGGTCCATCCATGGCTTCATAAAAGATGTCGGCGAGGTGAAGCAGGTGCCTCTTCTTTTCACTATAATGACCGCGCGCAGAAAACGAGACAAGGCAATCCTTAACAAGATCTTAGAGGTAAGCAACAAATCTAACAAATAAATGCAAGATAGGCAGCAACTAAATTCATATTCATCTATGTAGTAAAAGTGAATACATAAAAAGTATGAAAAATAACATGCATATAACCACATATTATTATAATGTTTATGACTTATTTTTATATAAAAAAAATACTTATATCATAGAATGTCAGCCATTATTTTTATATTTGATCATCTTTGCAACTATCTTTAATTCTTTGCTTCAGATACTGCCAGGCACACCAGTTATAGAATAAATTGTCAGCGATTTTAAAAAAGCAACATGGCGAGCTGTCCAGTCCGTTCTTCCAGATGTGAATATGAAAGGCTGCGCCTCCCACTGGGATCAAGCCATCTGGAGGATGTGCAAGTGCAAGACATCGGGTTGCGTCGCGCCTACATACCACGACAACGCGACACATCTCTACGTTAAGAAACTGATGGCTCTGCAACTCCTACCTGCGGAACACATCGATCCTGTGTTTCAGGTGTTAAAGACTAAAGCGACTTCATCAAAACTTCAACACAACACAACAACATACATAGAAGACACGTTGATAAACAGCAGTGTGTGGCCCTACAAATTGGTCAGTTTATGGACAAATAGTGCGCATCAACAACGATCTGGAGGGGTGGCATACCCGTATCAACACATCTACCAGACCACAGACAGGACTATACCTACTTGTAGAGAAATTACACCACGAAGCAACCGCTATACCCCTGACAATCAGACTTTTGTCAGGAAAGAAAATTAGACCTTATCATAATGTATCTTTTGATATAAAAGAGTGTAGGTCTATTTGCCACTAGAAGATGTTTTATTATGTTGTATATTAAATTAAGGTCATATATTTTTTTATGATAATACATATTTTTTGTACAATATAAAATGATAAGTCTATATTCATAATTTTATTGTGTCATTTATCATAACTGTACTTTTCTTATATATAAAATACTATAATATGTTGTATTGTAATTATGTCTATATATTTTATTTATGATAATACTTATATTTTTGTATATTTAAAATGATGTGTCCATAAAGATGACAAAGTATATCATATTGTATAGCAATTTATGTATATAGCCATTATATTTTGGATATATAAAATCATATTTCTATATATTTCTATTTTCCATAACTACCTGTACAGATTGTGTAGATAAAAAATGACAAATTCGATTATATTGTATATATATGTATCAAAATATATTTTGCATATATAAAATGAAAATGACCTCTAAAATTATATGCCTATGTGAGTATTAAAAAAAGATCACTATATAGCTGTATTAGACTTCCTTATACATAATACCGTCCGAAATCACCGTCCGAAATCACCGTCCGAAATCACAGTCCGAAATCACCATTCGAAATTAGCGATATTAGTACCAAATCATCGTCCGAATTCACCGCGGCGTCCGAAATCACCGCATACCGTCCGAAATCACCGTCCGATTTCACCGCACACCGTCCGAAATCACCGTCCGAAATCACCGCACACCGTCCGAAATCACCAGGGCCAAAATGGTCGAGGTCCGAAATCACCGGCAGTTACAGTCTGGTGGCATGCATTGTCACTCACTGCAATTGCATGATGTTACACAATGTCATGATAATGTTGCGCATGCATGATTTAATCACACCGAAATTTTAGTCACAACAGTACAGGAAGAAGAGGTCACGCCAAGAGAGCATATCTAAAAACGCTTTTAGTCCAGTCATTTTATCAATATACCTCAAAATAATTGCAACAGAAGGTTTTCCACCGCAAAATGTCTCACTAGTATCCCTAGAATGACATATCAAAACTTAACTCAGACGGAGGAATGGGAAATATATTTTTTTGAGATATGAAGAAAGGTGTCGTTTGTCGTATTTTCTGCTGTCATTTTACATTTACCGCAAATCAACTAGTCGTCATTGAAGCCACAATTTTTGTAAATAAGCCCATTTTTTGCTTCTTCATAATGATCACACCATACCAGATACATTTAAGAGATATAAATGAGAAAAAATGAGAAAAATGTTCTAAATTTTACTTACAATTTGGAGTAATACTAACTTATTTCAAAGATATTTTATCTGATATAAAAACTTACAGGTCGGCCTACGTGTATACCTTTTCAATTTAATATGACACAATTATACCAATGATAATTCCAAAATCAGATCGCTTGGTGGGTTTCAATTAGGTATTCCCGCACCCTGAACAAGGTATTAACTATTTAAGAAAAACAATCAAGGTTGTCCGAGATATAGGTCACGTAAAATTCAAGATGGGCGCCCATAGCAGTCAAAATAAATTTCCATATACTATAGTACCCCAAATAGTCAGGTTACCCGTCAGATTTTGCTGCCCAAATTGATTTTATTATTGATTTGGATAATCTAGATATCTGGCAACACGAATCCACTTGGGCAAATTTATAAGAGGGTTTTTTTGAAAGGGGGTCCAATTTGTTTTAGCTAAATATTATTTAACCATGATTATATTTTTTTCTAAATGTTTTTATGTATTTTCACAGTTTTATGTGTCGAAATACTTAATTTTACTGTAGTCTAATAATCGGACTCATGTTAACCGTGGTGAACGGTCATAATTTAGCTGATTTTTCGGTCAATAATTAGCCAGTTTTTTTATAAACTTCTGATTGCAAGGCCAAGTTAAGTATTCAGATATATTAAGTCAATTTTACATAGCATCTCTTTGGCTATGAAAAGGCGTGTCTGCCACTTCACAAAGTGGCAGATACACACTTTAATATCCAAGGATACGATATACATGTAATTTGGAAACTAAGGCACTGAGGCCGTCATTTAGCCATGGGGGAGATCACCGTCAATATTGTAAGGGCTAGTAGATTTTTCTTAGAAATGTATGCTAAATAATGGCAAAGCCTAGTTTCGTTCTGGGCTAGTGAAACTTACAGATGAATTTGCAACACTGGATCGTGGTTAGTTCGGACAAATAAAAATAAATTCTATAACTTATTATATGATCAAATTAGGAATATAATATTTTTGACCAGAAAAATTCTACGACATGCTATTTCTAGCATACATATCATTCTCAAATTGAAAACAAAGTAGAGACATAAAAAACATTTTGATGTATTATTTCTAACTGTTTCGACAAACCCCATGCTTGGTATGCCAGACAGTGTTGGAGACCAGAGAGGTTGTTAACAACATTGAGTAACAGTGAGAGAGGGGACTGAGAGGCTGTTAAAAACAGGGGCAACAACTTTGGTGGGACCAGAGAGCTGTTAACAAGAAGAGCAACATTATTAGAGGGGTCAGGGAGGCTGATAGCAACATGAGAAACAGTGCGGCTGGAACAAGGGAGGCTGTTAAAAAATAGGAGCAACAGTGCTGGGGACAGGGAGACTGTTAACAACAACAGAAATAGGGCTGGAGGGACCAGAGGGCTGTTAACAACAGGAGCAACGGCATTAGAGGGAGCCATGAAGGCTGCTAACGGTGCAACGGTGGTTGAGGGGTCAGGGAGACTGTTAACAACATGATAAAAGGTGCTGGAGGGCCATAGAGGCTGTTCACAACAGGAGCAACAATATTGTAGAAGCCAGGGAGGCTGCTAACAGCGGGAACAACAGGGCTGGAGGGGGCAGAGAGGCTGTTAACAACAGGAGCAACATTATTGGAGGAGCCAGAGAAGCTGTTAACAACACGAGCAACAGGGCTGGGGGGGGGGGGGTAGAGAGGCTGATAATAACATTGGCAACAGTATTTGAGGAGCCAGAGAAGCTGTTAACAATAGGAGCAACATAATTGGGTGAGCCAGCAAAGCTGTTAATAACAGGATAAACAATCGTGGAGGACAAGAGAAACAATCCTGTAGGGGCCAGTGAGGCTGTTAACAACATGATCAACCGTGTTGGATGGGGTCAGAGAGGCTGTTAACAGTGGGAAAACAATGCTGGAGGGGCCAGAGAGGCTGTTTACAACAGGGGCGACAGTGCTGAAAGCGGGGAAAAAGGCTGTTAACAACAGTAGCAATAGTGCTGGAGGGACCAGGGAGGTTGCTTACAACACGAGAATCAGTGCTGGAGGGGCGAGGGAATTTGACAACAGGAACAACAGTATTTCAGGGGCCACTGAGGCTGCTACCAACAGGAGCAACAGGGCTGGGGGTGGAGAGGCTAATAAAAACAGGAGCAACAGTATTGGAGGGGCTATGGAGGCTGCAAACAACAGGAGCAACAGGGCTGGATGTGCAAGAGAACAACAGGAGAAACATAATTGGATGGACCAGGGATGCTGTTAACAACAAGAGAAACAGTATAAGAGGGCAAGAGAAATAGTCCTGGGGGGGGGGGAGGGGCTAGTGAGCAGGAGCAACAGTGCTGGAGGGACCAGAGAGGCTGTTAACAACAGGAGCAACAGTGCTGGAGGTACCAGGGAGTTTGTTTACAACACGAGAATCGGTGCTGGAAGGGCGAGGGAGGTTGGTAGCAAGCCAGGGACTTTGAAAACATGAAAAACAGTATTGAAGGGGCCAATGAAGCTGTTAACAACAGGAGCAACATAATTGGATGGACCAGGGAGGCTGTTAACAACAAGAGAAACAGTATTGGAGGACAAGAGAAACAGCCCTGGAGGGGCTAGTGAGGCTGTTAACAACAGAACAACAGTGCTGGAGGTACCAGAGAGGCTATTAACAACAGTAGCAACAGTGATGAAGGTACCAGAGAGGTTGGTTACAACATGAGAATCAGAGTGGCGAGGGAAGTTGGTTACATAAAAAGTAACAGTGCTTGAGAAGCCAGCGACTTTGACAACATGAACAGCAGTATTGCAGGGGCCAATAAAGCTTTTAACAACAGGAGCAACATAATTGGATGGGCCTGGGAGGCTGTCCACAACAAGAGGAACAGTATTGGAGGACACGAGGAACAGACTTGGAGGGGCTAGTGAGACTGTTAAACACAAGAAGAACACTGCTGGGGGTACCAGAGAGGCTGTTAGCAACAGGAGCAACAATGCTGGAGGGGCCAATGATACTGTTACCAACAGGAGCAACAGTATTGGAGTGGCCATGGAATTTTTTTTTTGTTTCTCTCTATAATTGAGAGCCAAATAAAGTTATTGATGCACTTCGCTATATGCGATTTTGTGAACAAGTAAACTGTCAGACTGTACATGGTCAGCCTCAAGACTGGAAAGGCTGTGAAAGCTGACTTGTGCCGGATGAATTTAAACGGGGCAGAAAATTAGGGAGGGAAAATGCTACCCATCCAGACTTCTCTGTCACATGCACCCATAAAAATAATAGAGATAATCAAGTGCAATTGCAAAGCCGGTTGCAGTACTGGCAGTTGAACATGTAAGACACATGGACTACAATGCTAATATGCATGTGGGGAATGTAAAGTTTGAATTCGCCTTCTCCTCTAAATAGAGGTAACATCTCCGATAAAAAGTCCGAAGAAGAATAAATTCTTCTTTTATTTTTTTAATAACTATGAAAAACTATTGATCTTACTTTTAAATGAATGGATATTTTAAAAGTTTTGTCACAAGTTATTTTATTACTATTTATTTACTATTATTTTATTCAAAACATCTGCAAGAAAATACAAATCATATTAAATGTTGAAAAACTGTTTTGTGCATAAACATGACCAAGTTCTTCTTTCCGTATTGGAGTATTATTTATAAACACTACAGACCTCAATCAGATATATCCCGTTAAAAAATGTTGTATTTTGTTTGTAGTTATCCAGAAAATAGCCAGAAAATGATTGGACTAAAATATCTGTACGTAGGCCTAATTTTAAATATTTATAATCGGAGAAAATCCCTTTCAAATAAGTTAGTATTACATCAAATTTTAAATAAAATTTATAACACTTTTCTAATTTTTTCTTATTTATATCACTTAAATGTATCTGGCATGGTGTGATGAAGAGGCGAAAAATAGGTTTAGTTACCAAAACTGTGTCTTCAATGACCATTAGTTGATTCGCGTCAATGTAAAATGACACCAGAAAATACGAAAAACGACACCTTTCTTTGTACCTCAATAAATATATTTTCAATTCCTCTATCAGAGTTTTGATATGTCATTCTAGGGATACTAATGAGACGTTTTCCAGTGCAAAACCTTCTGTTGCAATTATTTTGAGGTTATCCGAAAAATGGCCACAAAATGACTGGACTAGTCTTTTTTTCCTTCTGTGACAAATATGCTCAATATTGGAATAACTTATTTATTGGTTTAGGTCTGTCATATACATTTAGTGATTTATTCACACAATTATTTTCAATTACTCTTAGTATTATATGGTTCTTTCATGTAGAGCGGGAATTGCTGACTCAATATCTAGCTTCAAATAATGAACCATATTGAGATATAATGAGATAAAAAATAGGCATTTAAGAAATTGCTTTTTTATATTACTGGTGATCTGACACAGTATATATTGTGTCTTTTTATGGTTGTTTAGCTCGCTTGATACCTGACGTCTATAGGTTTGTCTCGTAGTTAAATGGTGGAGTGGCCCATCTAATCCTTATTACTGTGGTCATCTATAGTTGAACAGTACTGTTATATAAAAATGTTAACGCTTATATTCACTTCTTGCACAATGCTGGGTAATGCTTGGTGCAATGCCTTTGACATTGGCCCGGTAAGGTCACTAATATAAACTAGAGGGGAATTGTGACTTTTCAAGAAACAATACTGTTTGGACTTGGTTTTATCAGTTTTTTGGCAGCCATTTTACATTTTGTTGGGTTATTTTTATTATGACAGATTGATTGAAATATTGCTTATGGTTTTTTCGCCAGCCATTTTGAATTTGAATTTTAGACTTCAGACTTAAGAATACGGAAATCAGACTTCAAATTTCAGAGATCAGAAGTCCCCACTGAGTTTTTTTTACTTTTATGTAGATATATATTTGCTTGTCAAACGGAAGCACATTCAAAGGGCACAGTAGACACATTGACTAGTCTCTCTGTTGGCTGAATGTTGTATCACTGTCAGCGACGCCGCTCCAAAATTAAAACAGCATTGGATCGACGTTTCACGTTGTTTTAATTTTGTAATGTAGCATTTACAGGGTTCCTACTTGCGGAAGTAGGCTATTTGCGCACCTGTGTAAATACTTGCGCTCTTGCGCAAGTACTTGCGCACTTATGCACTTGCGCAAGTACTTGCGCAAGCACCTGCGCAAGCACTTGCACATGTACTTGCACACTTGCATAGTTGCGCACTCTTGCATACTTGCGCACTCGCGCAAGTACTTGCTCAATTGCGCATCTGTGTACTTGTGTACTTGCACACTTGCATACTTGTTCCCTTGTGTACTCACGCACTTGTGCATGCACTTGCGCACTCTTGCATACTTGCGCACTTGTGCAAGTACTTGCGCACTTGCGCACTCTTGCATACTTGCGCACTTGTGCTCTCTTGCATACTTGCGCACTTGCGCAAGTACTTGCACACTTGCGTATTTACGCACTTGTGCACTTGCACACTTTTGCTCACTTGCGCATTTGCATAAATACTTGCGCACTTGCGTACTTGCGCACTTGTGTACTTGCCCGCTTGCTTACAGTGAATGTCAAGGCAATAATATTGTTTGCTTGTGATATTCTTGCGGCAAAATACTAATAAAAATATGTGTATGCTTTTATGGATGGCAAGACAATTGGTAAAGTAGATGTGTGTACGAATCATCTCGTAGTCTTAAGATGCTTAAACACACTTTGTGATACTCCGACTCAGCTTTCACATATATTCTACAATAGTTGCCAGTCAATTGAATTGGGCATTAAAAACGTCGCCTCGTTGAACATTTTTGAAAAAAACAGTAACTGCCCAACTCGGTGGCAAAGTTGATGCTGTGCCACATAAATGCAGGGTTGTGTCTATTTTGGATAATGTGCATTCTGTCAGTTGCATAATTCAGCGAAAATGACAAAATCAAACTAATGAAATAAATCATCAGCTTTATCACGTCTTGAGCATCCTCTCTTTCACACCTAGATATAGAAATGGAAGACATCACTCATTGCGTTGCAGATTCACTGCCATCTGATAGCATATAGATGTGATCACAGAAACAGATGATGCAAATGTCCTTATTCCCCAGTTCACAAGATCACTAGTATTGCTCTCTAGTATTGTACTAGTATTGTTGTCAGCATTAGTACAAGTGTACTTTGAAAGATGAATGTGAAGGGCTCGGTAGCATGTCAGAATGTCTCACCAAAACAATGCTTCAAGTTTATCCACATAATGGTCAAGGCATTTCAAGAGCAGAGGAATTGAGAACAATAAATTTACTATATTCGACAGAATAAAAAAACACAGGCTAAGAAAGCAAGAAAATGTGTTGCAAAAATAACATTTCTTGATCAGCCTTGATATTTGAAAAGCTAGAGAAGAGATGATATGGTTTGTTTAACGTCTCTGCACGACAATCATCCCGAATTTAGAAATATTATTGTTCATTTTGATTTAGTATGTCATTTCTTGATTCAAGTCGTGAATGATTATGAAAAGTAATTGAATTGCATACCTGTGGGCAGCGGTATCACGAAAGAAATGATTTCAGAAAAAAAATGAATTCGATCAGAACAAGCAACACCGAAAGTAACTATATATATTATTACTCTTTTGTAATCAGTCGGATTGTAATTGCTGACGACAAGGATATTTTGGTCTTACTGCTTACTGCTCTATCATTCGAATATTTCGGCTGACATTTTCATGCAGAAAATTACAGTATGTTGATTCGCATGACAAGATCTCATGTTATCACGTCCCTCGCATTCTTTTATTACGAGTATGTGACATATATGACAACTTGGGTGAATAGTGTCATCTTTTATCTAAATGAGTGATATGGTTCGAACCCCGTCGTCCATCTCGCTCGAAAGTATGATGAATGTAAAATGTAGCCTATATACATGTATATATATTATACAACACGTAAACGTATCCAAATAATAATGAGCACATTCAAATGATAGTGTATAAATATTGTATGATAATGTTTATTCTGTCACCACTATCCATGCCCACATGTAGATCGTACTGTCAGAATGTAATAATTACATCTGCATTTAATGGTATGGATAAATAAAGTACCCGAATACATAAAGTTACTACGGCATATGCATCAAAAAATTACATGCAGTTTTATTTTGTTATGCCTCAAAACTTTGCTATATGACTGTACCAGCCTATATCTAAAGTAGGGCCTATGTGTTTGTGAAGAGAATGCCACCTGTCGTAGTCGAGGCCAAAGCAGGTTCGTCAACAGGGAGCCGGACAACTGAGGAGCTATGGTGGGAAAATTGCTTCGGCATTACGTACGGGCAAGGCAGGGCGTTTCATAAGGCTGAGCCAGATATAGAGAAAGCTCTTGACCCAGTCTCAGTTTTTATACGAGGAACAACAACTCTATTTGAATTTTTGTGGAGCGTAGATATTCTGAGCATTTCGGCCGAACAAGTAAGTCAGCCAGATATTATACCGGTTGGTTGTCTTTTAGGGTTTGGAAAATTAATGCGCTTATTTGAGAATGCATGCGAAACTTGACAGGAAACCAAAAGTGCAGACAAAATAACTCAAAACAATGCAAAAGATAAAAAAAATTGCAACAGAATTTATTTTTTTCAGGAAAAAAAGTACTAGGTGATAACATGAAAGAACCAAATATGCATTTTTATTGCTTCTAGAAAATAACGTAATTGACAAGATCTGCAAACATTTTCACATTTCACCATGTTAAAACCTTAACCAATGTCCTTAAACCGTAACCCAATCAATATATGTATTCTATATAGATGCTTAGGCAAATAAAATATATAGATGCTTAAGCATTTACGCTATTTCAACTAAATAAGCAGTTATATATGATGCACTACAGTTCTTCCTCGGAGTCGTCTTCCTGTATTACGCGAGAGTTGAAGCTCGCTGTTGAAACCTCAAACAAGTTTTAAAACCGTAAACCGATCAATATATGTATTCTATGTAAATGCTTAGGCTATATAAAATATATAGATGCTTAAGCATTTACAATATTTCAATTAAATAAGCAGTCATAATATTATACACTACAGTTCTTCCTCGGAGTCGTCTTCCTGAGTTGAAGCTGTTTCGTGACACTCTCCACGAACATATGAGCAATCCAGTCAATTTTCCTTGCAGCTGCACCTTGCTGTTCTACAGTCAGTTTTGCAGTTACATTTTACCATTTTGAGAAGAGAAGATTATTTGGTGCTAGGGCCATATCAGTCATACGTGGGTACATAACATCATTTGAAACGTTCCACCCCCAATCTAAAGGATTTAGCATCACATTCCCAAACCACGTTTGCAATGGATAATAAACACGATAAGAGTGAATCTTTGCTGCATTGATGAAGGTGGTAATATTTTTGTTTGAACATAAACACCATTTTCTACAACTTTCTCACAATTTTTTTGATAACGTAACTTATCTAGCTTGTATCTTTTTCCCCCAGCTATAGATAGATGTAGCTACTATTGCTTTTTCACCTGCTGATGCGATAATTTTCTTTGAAGACTCAGGATCAAAAATACTTCTGCATACTGCTCCAGTTGGTTCACTTTTTTCAGAGCAACACTTTGTCCAATTCCATGATGTGGAATCGCAGCCAATAAGGGCGTGCAGGAGGGGAGAGTGTTTACATAGAATCAAACCAAGAGCAGTTCTTGTAGCTGGAATGTCCCATATTTCAGTGTTGATAGATCCACGTGTTGCAAAATCAGTACAGCAGTGTCGTTAGCAACAACAACTGTCATGTTGTCGGCAGCTACAGAAACAGCCGTTTGAGAAATCAGGAGATCAGCATCATCAGTTGCAGGAATAACTTGCCATCCCATGACTAAGATTTCAGGTAACATGTAAATGAAGCGCTGTTTGTTTTTTGTTTGAAAGAAATATGTCCTTCTTTACTGTAAGTTTTGTGCTTCTTTCACATTGAACATCAACAGAATTAGTTTGCCCTCTTCTCTGGTGAGTCATGTCCTTTACGCTTGTAGTCATCACATATATCTCGAAAAAATACATCTCGGGAACATGGTATGCGATGTAATGGGGCTCCACTATCGAGTACGTAGAGTGGATATCATATTGATCCTTGTGCTGGGATTTGAATATGATTCCACAAAGAGTCTGCGAACGCAGCCTTGTTCAAAAATTTGGGAACACTTAGGCTGTCAAATAGTGCTGTTGGATACGTATAAAGCTCATAAGAAAACATTTCTTCAGTGTTCAGATTTTCGTTGGCTGCGATCAACATAAGTCTTTGACAGATGATCTGAGGATCTATTTTTGTTAGTCGTTAAATCTAGCTTTGAAAAAGAACCAAGAGTGATAGCTTGTTCTTTTTCTTTAAAAAAATGATCTGTGATAGGTTCGTTTTGCATTGATTCAATGATTTTTGTCCCTACTTTAACTGCCTGATCAGCATTTACAGATTGATGTGCAACTACACCAGAAGCTTTGTTGCGAAGCGATTTGTCAACAAAGCGGATTCTTGTTGGTAAAAAATGTGACAATTTTGTCTGTGTCCTCTCTTTCTCTTTCACCCTGGCAGAAGATGCTTCTACGTGTTGCTCACTTGCGTGGTACGGTGTGCCAGTGAAGTCTTGCATTGAATGATAGGTAACGATTAAATCAACACAGATCTCTGAATTTCTGTCATACCCCATCCTCGTGTGAGGCCGCCCGTTGATTTTATGCTGCACACCAACAATAATTTTGCTCAATTACGAGATCTGTTGACAGACCTTCCCAGTCTCTGTCACTTCTGCGTATAACATGGGGCCTTTCAACAAACATAGATAAACGTTATGGTGATCAACTGGTAGGGATAGCATAATGGAGTAAACTGATTTTGTATAAAGATATTATGACCAGCTGCAGCAAAGTATGGCAACATTTTATGTAGTGCAGCAAGACGGAGGTCCCAATCTTCAGTTCTTTCAGCCTGAATGAACAGTTTTAAGATGTCCACAATTTGCATGTACTGAAACCATAAACTACTCGTCCTGCTATATTGTTTTTCATTTTTTAGCTCAAATAATTTTGCATTGACATGTATCATGGCAGCTTCTAAATCTGTCTGCACCTCATTGTCTGAAAACAACTTGTATAATGATTGTTTGGCTTTTAATATAAATTCACTAAAATACTGTCAGATTGTTCTTCTTGTGTCACATCTGTTTGTTTCCAACGGTAACGGTGGGTATATTTTCAAGATCGAACGAGGTGTTTGTGTCATTTGATACTGTCGAGCAGTCATTCAAACTCATCTGCTGGAACAGCTGCAAGGCATCTAAAAAAAGAAGAATGTTAAGTGCAGCATCAAGGAGAAAATGGCCTCTGTACGTGTGCTCGAGCTACTGCCTTTTCACAAATCATTTGCCTGACTGTATTGCCTCCATAAAAAAATTCGAGAGTTTCATTGAGACCAGTCCGGTACTAGGATGATTGCTAGTAGTAGTACGTTTTGCCCCCATCCGGGGAGGGTCATTAGGGATCTGTTCTGTCAGTTGCATGCTGTATGGCAGGGTATGGAAGCACTAGTCTACAGCAATCATTCAAGGGAAGCTGCAGCCTCCTCGTGTCTGGCCATAATCTTCGGGCGTATTGCCAGTGGCGTACCCTGGTTCCTCCGCTCAACTGTGGTGCTAATAATGCAGCTCTCGCATCAGTGCTGGAGCTGGTGTAGGCTGTGGTAGCCTTAACCTTTAGACTGCTAAACACGTATATACGTTTTATGACGTTACATATACGTGTGAAGAAACAAGCAAAATAAGGGTGGGTATTGTCGTAATAAAAAAACTAATGATATTAAAAATAAAAGTATTATGCTAGTCATTCATGGTAGGAATAATTACGGGTCGTGTTTGGCGTTCATTGTGTGTCTAGTTTTTACGATTGTTTTCCGCAAAGGCACAACCTAGGAAGCATTTTAGAACTACAAATAACAGCCGCGCGCTGACAGTAAACGTATAGTTACCAACAATACTGTGGTCATCCTAACCAAGGAAAATATAATATTTTCCTTGTTTTAACCCAAAAAGCACTCAACCTAAACACAATTTTGGAATGGCGATTTTATAAAAAATGAGTTCATATAGGTCCATAGTCTTACCAAAAAATGTTTTTAAAACATATTTTGCCTAAAAAATGGATCAAATTTTCATATAATTATATTCAAAATGGCGGCCACAAAAACAGTGCAGAAAGTGAAAATGTGTCATATATCAGTAACCAGTCATCATATGAAAACAAATAATAGCTCTATACCTAGGTTTTTGGGTACGGGGTATGCGTTCGTGGCATTATTTTTGTAATTCAAGGTCAATGTCACACACTGGGTCAATGTCACTGGTCACGTCAGCCATCGGAATGTGAAAATATGGTCAGCAGTGATGGTCCACACATCCTGCAGAGCCAGCAGCCAAAAGGTAAAATAACCGGCAATAGCGTGTTTGACATTAGGTCTCTCACGTGGGATGAATGGAGTTATGCAGAGGGAGTTATCCTTCCTATTGCTACTCTGGAGACTATCGGACCAGAAAATAGCGGAGCTGCGCGAAATGCCACATAGTTTCAGCATTAAATTTCACAGCGAAAACCCAAGTCTCCGGCCGTCTGGGCATGTCTGGGGGTAGATCCCCTAGACATGCCCAGAACCCCTTATCAGGCGAGTGAAGGAAAACGCTGTCACTAACCCACCATGCCCTAACACCCCCACCATCATATCATCATCTGTACATCATTCATCTCATCAATTGACTACAATGTTTTTATCATATATATTACAATGTCACTTAAAAGACCTTTTTGTGACGAAAAGTGACGTAAAGCAATGATTTACTACTACTATATTGAGACCAGTATTTTGCATCAGGTGACTAATTGCGCAAAGATAACTCATCTCTGTATGAAGGCCCCCCTAATCTCAATACAATTGACTTGAGATGACTTTCGTTTTCTGCGTTCATCACGATGATCTGTGATTTCCACCACCATAATGGTTTGTCAAACGTGATCACTGGAGTTGTTGAATTTGTTTTAGCTTGGTCTGCCAAGAAGATCAAAGTAGAATAAACGCAGGACATTTATGTGGTATCCCAAGATTTAACATTGGCAAAAACACCACTAACGTTTTTCCTGGGTGGTCACCCTTTGCACCATCTGCATGAAGCATGACCAACCCAGTCTAGGCCACTTCAAGAACGGCAAAAACTTTCATAAGGTAGGCCTACTGGTCACTGGTAAGTGAGGAAGAATCTGTATTTTAGACCGAAGCTCCACAAGATCATTGAAAGTTGTTGGTGATGTATTATTTTGATAGTTATATTGATGAATAGCGATGTGGCCACAGATAATTTTGGTTGCAACGTTTTTTCAGAGAACTACGATAGGTGTTGACTGAGCAGTACAGGGTTATTGCTACAACCATGTCCATGCCATGAAATGTACCGTGTCCATCCAGAGTCTGAACATTATGATCTACATGATCTGCTATGTATTGTACAAATCTGCCGCCAGTAAATGATGTAGTGAGGTCTGTCACAATTCCAGCATTTTTTTCAAATGTCTGGACCTAAGTGTATGAGCTACGAAAGCCGTGTTGGTAAAGTGAATCCAAAAGGAACCTTGAGCGGAAATGATGAAGTGGTACTAGAACACTCTGGGTCTGGCTGCTTAGACTGCCTGAGATATCAAATGAATAGCTTTAGACTCTATATGATGAAACAGCTCAATCTGAACATTTGTTTACATGGTGATTCTAAGTTCAAGACAGGAACGTGAAGTGATAAACACGAAATATATCATTCACAAGATGGTTTTAAACGCAACAAATCTGTTATTATTTTGTTACGCTCCTCGCCATGACCATTTATAACATAGTTACGAATATACAATTCACCCGTAGCACTGCTATATCACATATATATATATATATATATATATATATATATATATATATATATATGTGTGTGTTTCTAATGAAGCAGTGCATCCGAATTTAGTTTTATTATGCTCGTTGACCATGAAAATTCCTGAGCCCCTGAAACTCTATACTTTTTATGTGTTGAAGATGAGTTTGTAAAAGACCACCAAAGTAAAATAAATTATGTTGCAATTTTTTTTACCTCAAACTCTAATTTTACTGGACTACAATGTAATCTTTTTAGAATAGGAACAGTACGACTAAATCGTGGGGGGCCTGGTTACCACTCTTGCAAGGTAGTTCTGAACGCGTTGTGATCTAGCAATATCTTTTTCTGCGATATTGTGAAAAAGTTAGTTACAATAATCTAACTTGCTACTGACGAGTGCCACTGCAATTTGCTTGGCAAGATCTACGGACTGACTTTTTTCGAATTCGACACAGGTCATGGATATGATAGAAGCATGTCCTACATGTTTGGGATATGTGTTTTCGGAAATTCAGGCTACTGTCAAATACTACACCAATATTTTTGGCTGATGCAGCTGGATTTGTGTCTTGACCTTCTCAAGAGATTCCTTAGCGTTTGAAACTGATAGAGACATATGAATTTGAGTATCTTCGGCATATAAAGATGGTTGTTTATGTCAAAACTAGATATAATAGCGCTGAGTTGTGTAGTATATAAAGTAAGAAGCACTAGTCCTAGCACAGAGCCCTGTTGGACTCCATATGAGAGTGTGACTTTATCTGACGAAGTGTCTTAAATTTTTACGGATTGGTGCCTATTTTGCAAATAAGAAAAAAATCAAATTTGTGCCTGGCCAGATATTCCATAGGCCTACCAATCAGCTAGTCTATTTGGTGATGTAGCATGGTCAATAGTGTAGAAAGTGGCCGACAAGTCAAGCAAGGTCAGAGCCGTGGTCTTACATGAGCCAGCCAGTGTAGTGGTCTTACATGAGCTTCTTTAAAATTTTGAGGAAATGTACTAGTTATATTTGGGCTATGCCCAAATATACTGATTTTTGTCCGGTTTTTTAAACTTATTATTCTGTGCAGGTTGTGTTAGATGTTAGAAGACATCCATCGTGTTCTGCCGGATTTATCCAGGATTTTCTGGATCACAATACTCTTGAATGGCAAAAGACAGTTTCTGCTCACTTGTAAAGTGAACAGATATTGTACTATGCTGCTCTTCAAATGTTAAAAGCCAGCATCTGCTCACTTTACAAGTGAGCAGATACCGCCTTTTGGCTTGCACGGCAGTAGGCCTAGAATAGGGTCCAATGTTTGTACAATGGTGTACATGTCGGGTGATTCTCCATTCATTGCCAGGAGGGTGAACAGGGTGCCCTTATGTCCAGAGCGACTCCACCCTTCAGTCTCTAGATTAGATATTTATCCAATGTTTCAATTCCGAGCCAGCGTCGCAGAAAGTGGCCTAGTATTGAACCAATATTGTGTATTTGGTATGGACAGGTGAAACATTTTAAATGCTACACTTGAAATAACAGCTGCAATTCTATTCAAACACAACACGTTGAATTAATGTTGTTTTAATGTTGGGCTAGCGTCGTGGATAGTGATACAACAGTCAACAGAGAGACAAGTCAATGTATGTACTGGGCACTCTGAATGCGATTCCATTTGACAAACAAATACATATCTATTTAAAAATGCAAAAACTCAGTGGGAACTTCTGAAATTTGAAGTCTGAAGTCCGAAGTCTAAAGTTCCAGTTCAGAATGGCTGCCAAAAAACTCATACGCAGAATTTCCATCAATCTGTCATAATAAAAATAACCTAACAAAATTCAAAATGGCCACCACGAAAACTCATGAAACCTAGCCCAAATATTATTATTAGTTACAAAGTCACAACTCCCCTCTAGTTTCCATTGAAATGTTAATTATGTCAGTGGTGGGAGTTATTATTATCTTTTTGTCATCATAGTATTACATAGGTGGCATTGATGTTTGTAACGAGAACGATCTGAATGTGTGCGAGATCTGCGCCATGTTCGCTCGAGATTGTGGCGAAGGGTTTAATCTTTCGTTTTTGTCCGGAGTCATCCATGGAGTTGTTGGTTTAGGGGCAGAGTCTATGTACTTACAGGAGCATGCTTGTCTAAAACAGAGCTAAGGACAGAATCATATTGTTGACATAGTGCCGAGATATCTTCCTCTGGGTTCCTTATTAGATCCGAATTGAAAATATCTGAATGAAACGATTCAAAAGATTTTTTTGTTTTTTTCGAAAATATATTTTTTCCTTGTTCAATTTTGTCTCACAACAGTCAATTTCTGATATGACCGCAAGATGGCCTGGGATACCTGCTGCATTCAGCTTTTCTACATATTCAACTGATTTATTTTACATTTAGCGTTTTTCTTACATTTAGCGGTTCAGTGTCTTGTAGCGAGCAACCCTTGTTTTAAATGGATGCTGTCATTCAAACAGTTTGTTTTAAGAATTCTATTAACCCTCCTCCCTCTGAATCACATTTGTTTTTTTGTATAGGCATTTACAAATTATGACGAAAACACTGAAGCAGATGTTGAGTGAACAATTATTTTCCTTCATATTTTGAATGATACTTATAGATAGATAGACAACAAAATATGTAGTAAAAATCAGTAGATAAAACTACTACAGTGATTACGTCTTTGACCATGTTTAAATTAACATTTTTAATTTGTAATTAAAAACATCAAAATGATTTTTTTTTTTTTAATTTTGACCCACTTGAAGTTGTGTCTGGCTACCGCGATCCACAACCTCATGTGGGTAAAACATTTTCATATTTGTTTAATTTGAGACCATGCAAACATATAAAACCAAACAATATTGATGTTTAAACACACATTTCGTTCACAATAATAGTGATTTGATCAGCTAATATATCAGATTGATAACTATAGTTGCTCTCAGCGGGTTAAGAGTTAACGAAACACAACCTGAAATGGGTGAACATTATAGTTAATAAATTTAGCACTTGATCAATTAGCACAAGAATTATGTCATGCAAATAATAAATTATTACTTGAATAAAACTTGATCAAAATCAAATTTATTTCTGACATTAGTGTCGACCAGTCAAATATTTGTTTTTTTGAAACTCGAAGGGAATGCATTTAATGCATTTCTAGCTATTTATCACAAGTACAAATCATTGTATGAACCAAGAGGGTGTTGATGATGATGACGAGGATAATTATTACAGCTTCGTCCAAAAAATACGAATAACGCATTCATACTGAGCACGCGATTGTCCTTGTTTTTGCAGGGAAGTATGAGTTTAATCACTCTAATTACCTCGGCGTAGTCGATTAATCCTGACCTTTAAAATGCCGACAATTATCGTTGTAATCACTTTTTAATACTTAAAGTGAATAGCGTCTTTTGGAAGATGAAATTGTCAGATATAAACAAAAATACATATAAACAGTACCGCGTACCAGTGGCCCCGCTGTGGATCATCAACATCATGAACATTCGCACCATGAAGGAGATCAGTACTGGCAATGCACTTATCTGTCAGTGGTTACATACTGAAAGGGTCAGGTACAGCTAAGTAAATATGCAAGTACCGATGAACTTGGCATCAACCCTCAATCATATGACCGCTGAAGCGGCTTCTCCAGAGGCGATGGCGCATCACTCAGCCGACACATGAAAAACATGTTCTCTGTTCTGTTACATATCGTTTCATGTTACCTTACGCCGCTTCCTGCCTTTTGAGGTGATATCGCCACAAGGAAACCCAAGTCGGGACTGTGCGTCAATCTTTGGAATTTAAATATCAATTAGGAAAACATTTCCGTAATTAAAATTATAATTCAAATTATTTTACTGTGGGGATGCGGCCACCCTGAATTTCCCAAATCTGTCGCGCTGAGATAAAATACGTAGATACAAATTATTCTTCAGTCGATATATTTCTACTCTAAAATAATGCAATGATAGATTGCATAAATAATTAGCTGTAACATACAATACACTGGTTAATCAGTGATGTAGTTACGACGTTTTGTCTTTTACACGATATAAATAGAGTGTGATACAAGGATTTACTTGACACATATTTGCTAGACGCTAGCATAATATCAAACCTGCAGTGACAAACAACAACGGAATTACTAAAAAAAAGTTTGTTCTGACATGGCAACCACACTAATAACATTTTGTTAATTCTTGTTTTCTATTATATTAACTTTTTTTCCGAACCATTCATTAGTTATTTCTTCACAGTTTAAAGGTAAAGGTTTATAGTCTGATATCAGTTAGTGTGAAGACTTTATCCCCCTGGTCACATGACCTGTTCATCGGAGTGTTATTCTAATTTACCGGTGATCATATAGACTTGACGAATTTTTGGAAAAGCAGCTCCTATAAAATCCTAGGAGCATTTTTGAGTAAAAGTTGGGAACCTGACTTTTTAGCACAATTAAGGTGTGCCGAACACGATTAGCCCGGTTCCCAAGCAGAATTTTGGGTTTTAGGTTGTCTAATAATTTATTAACATATACAAAATGGCCGCTAAATTGACTATTTCAGGATTTTGTGAGGAAATACATTACCATACCACGTAAAATGGAGACTGGTATTGGGTAAATCTATCAAAAATGTTGAGAAAGTGAGTTTTTAAAACCATTAAGGTATGTGAAATTAAATTAGCATTCCTCAATTTCACTTTCAAGTTATCTAATTAGCATAAATAAAATGGCAAACGTTGACATTTTTTGTAATTTCATTTATACAGGTGATGCATGCTTTATCTTACATTAACATTATGTTCAGCTATTATTTTCACTGGGAACAGACACAAGTCACAGATAATTATAATATGTAAAACAAAATACCAAATAATATTATTGATATATATAATATATATATATATGCAAATTAGCCATAGCTATCACCATGATCACAAGAATATAATTTAGGCTTTGACTTCGCTGTTACGCACATTATTATGGCAAAAATAAATCTCTAACTGTATACAGGCATAGGCTTATAGTAAAAAAAAACGATTAATTAATCTTTATTAGAAACACTTTATCAATTATGTTTATTAAAGACAAGATAACCTGTCGCTCACCATGCTCTCTCTAGATGTATTTTGCATTGTGACTTACGTGAAAATCATCACAACCGCCAACAGAGAAGATTTGTTGGACGTATTCAGTGGGAATAAATCAGGTTAATTAGGTGAAATAAATTATATACAATTTAGATGCCTAATATGTCTAGTTTGGACAAACTTCGCCATCATACATAGTGGTGGAGTTTGGGTGAAAACGCCTCCCTGATCCCTGTCAACGCCTCTCTGTCGCCCTTTACCAGTTTGCCTGTGAAATTTAACACTTCTTATTCACCCGTCTCTAACTTTTAACGCAGCTCTGTCGCTGTTCAACGCCCCTCAGTCACTAAAAGTATTGCAGTCGCTCTTTAATATTCTCCTGTTTTCCTGTGACATTAATCGCCTCTTTGTAATCCTTTTACGCATCTTATTTGCCTTTTAACGCCCCGTATCGCTTTCCAATATTTCGTCGTCGCTTTTTAATTCCTATCTGTGGAACTTTTGGGCCTTTCAGTCTTCCTTCGACAGTTTCCCCTGATTTTTAACGCCTCTTCGTCACCCTTTAACAATACCTCGTATCCATGAACGTTTTGTATTGCCTTTTGATGCAGGTATGTCTGCCATATAGTGGTAGACATCACACTCAAATGCACACAGGGCAAGGATGAGAAGGCGTTAAATGCGATGGAGAGGCATTAGAGAAACGTTATATGGCGACTGAAACGAGCTAAAAGGAAACCGAAAGAGACTAAAGGGAGACGGAGAGGCTTCAGAGTGCAATGAAAAAACGTACAAGCCTCCAAGCTCATTGGGAATAACTAAAGTGTGACAGAGAAGTGTTAAACGTCGATGGGAATGTGTGAGATGGCAACGGAAAAACGTTGAAATGCATCAAAAAGCGGTAAATTAAGAGAGAAAGAGAGGCGGTGAAGGGTGACATAAATACAAAAAAGGGTTAAGGACAGACGTTAAAAAGCGACGTTCATGACGATGAAGAATCGTTAAAGGGTGATGGAGAAATGTTAAACAGAGCGTGGAACTGTTGAAGAGCAACGGGGAGGCATTAAAGGGAGACAAACATGCATAAATGGGCATAAGGGAGGCGTTAGTGATTGAGTGAATATTACTTTATGTCGCTTTCTGCACAATCATGGCAGTATCTTAACAGACGGAAGCCCGAAGCAGGGACTATGCCCTACTCTTATCGAATGACTTCAAGGGTTCTTTATAGTGCACAGTACCGTAGACAGCACCGCAAACTCCAGGCCGTTAAACAGTTTTGCGTACTGTAGAGGGAGGCGTTAAAGCTATAGACCACTCTATGTATATTTCTGGTTTACTTGCATCCCAGTTTCCTCTATCCTTGTAATCAGGGTGATGCTTTTTTGGTACAGATGTGTCCCGCTATTGACTACTCCATTAAAAGGCGGCGGAGCGTCGTTCAAGGACACAAGACATTTTTCATCTCCACCTAATTAAAATGGGTTGAATAATGATCGTGTCTTATAATTAGAGGCCAGAATAGTCTGTAATCTAAAAGTATCCATTTCACTGACTTTTTATGTTAAAAGGTTTGAATGCAACATTTAGCTTGTTGGTTTCTTTAGTTCATGATTATTTTATGTTTTCGAAAATGGTCATGACAGCCGTCTTATATTTAGATCATATATTGTCAAATCTAACACATAATGATTCTTTTTTTCACGCTAAAAAACCCAGTAACATTAGGATATTGCTTAAAGATATAGACTACTCTATGTATGTTTCTGGTCTTAGCTGTACCCCAGTTGTCTCTGTCATCTTGGCAGAATGGTCATTTAAGTGACATTGTCATATGATGAAACAGTGCAGTCCATTAATGAGATGAATGATGTAAAGATGATGACGTGAGGATGGGGAGAAAGAGCATGATGTATTATTGAGAGTGATTTCCTCCTTCACTCACCAATAATCTTGATAAGGGGTTCTGAGAAATTAACCCCGGGCATGCCCAGACGGTCAGAGACTTGGATTTCGCCATACAAAACACAGCTCTGCTATCCACGGGTCGGATAGTCCCCAGAGTAACATTATTGCTGGTAGTTTAAGACATTACCACGACCAACACCTGTACCTGCACTGATACTTAACATGCTTAAGCTGTTGAGTGGAGGAATCTGGGTAGGTCGCAGCAATCCGCCGGAAGATTATATATATAGCCAGACACGTGAAGGCTGCAGCTTCCCTTGGATGCCAAAAATATTGAAATATGATATATTACGTTATGGTATGGTCTTTTCATATGGTCTTTTCAAAATGTTTAGCGACCATCTTGGCCCAGTTCTGAAAAATAGCCATTTTATTAGATTTGTCATCACCAAAATAGTAGAATTTGATATATTATGCATCGTCATAACGTGTTTAGCTCCAAAGTTCATATTTTATGTTTTTCATAATGGGGATGGGCGGCCATCTTGGATTTAGAGGTCAAGGTGTTTAAAAATCGAAAAAAACAGTTCATTGGTTTTGCCACGCCAAAAATAGTGGAATTTAGTATATTATATCTGCATTTTAATGTGTATATCTTGCTTAGTTCCAAAAAAGTTATCACACTTTTTTTTAATTGCGATGGCGGCCATATTGGATTAAAAGGTCTAGATGATCTCAAATGTAAAAAATGGGATTTGTCAAGGCAAAAATAGTACAAGTGAACATAATATACTTCTTCAGAGCTTGTTTAGTTCCAGAGTTATCAAATTGAAAGTTTTTGAAAATGGCGACTGGTAGCCATTTTGTTATGCTAATTAGATAATCAAAACTCAATTTTTTTCTTGGGAACTGGACTAATCGTGTTCAGTATACCTTAATTATTTTAAAAAGACAGGTTCCCAACTTTCACTCAAAAATGCCTCTAGGATTCACATTTCGTGAAAATTCGTCCAGTCTAATACAGGCCTGCAGTTTGGTGAGGTTATACTCAGTCCCGTCCCACCCTAAGTTTATCCAGTGTGCAGAGACCCCTCACCTGTGAGGGATGGGTTTACTCATTGTGCAACCAGACCCTCACCACCAGATATGAAGTTTATCCAGTGTGCAGAGACCCGTCACCTGTGAGGGATGGGTTTACTCATTGTGCAGTCAGACCCTCACCACCAGATATGAAGTTTATCCAGTGTGCAGAGACCCCTCATCTGTGAGAGATGGATTTACTCATTGTGCAGTCAGACCCTCACTACCAGATATGAAGTTTATCCAGTGTGCAGAGACCCCTCATGTGTGAGAGATAGATTTACTCATTGTGCAGTCAGTCCCGCCTGGAAAGTCACATGACACATGTATTTCTTCAAACCGTGTTTACAGTACTGAGTGCCTGACAAATAGCAAATAATGGTTAAGAATAAAAATGTCTAATGATATACACATGTACATATGAAATCCACATTTTATAAATTTAGCTACATTAATAAGTGTAATTTTATTCTTCATGTTAAGTATAAAGCCTCCGAAATTGATACCATTTGGTCTCTTACATATATTTGCGGATAAAAACTTAATTCCATATTCTTTTATTGTACGACATTCCATACAAAGGTGGAATTCGTCCTCCAGTTAACCACTACTAACACATTGTACATGCCCTATCATTTCTTGGAATTCTGATATAGCGACCTGTTTCTATGGGTGGTTTACATATGATTTACGGTACGAAATTTACGTACAATGTATTTCAGTGCATCGGGCGAATCTTTTAAATAATTTTTGAAAATTTAGTCCTATACAATCTGTAATTAGAACATTTGACACCTGCATCAACATCACTTCTCCATTTCTGTATATACTGATTTAGTATTCTTTGCTTAACATTAACATTGAGCCATGTACTTTCACTAATCTCTTGTCTTACCGGCCGCCGTAGCCGGAGGGTCGGGAGTGGCGAAAAAATAATCTTCGAAGTTCACCCCGAAACTATATCCAACAATCAAGGTGAAGAAAACTGTCCTTCACAATGAAGTTGATACTAAAATTTACAATTGATGATTACGATTACGATTATGATTACATGTCATTTTTATTTATCGATTACGATTATGATTACGATTATTCGTCATTATAATTATCAATTACGATTATGATTATGATTACATGTCATCAAGAAATTTCGATTACGATTTTGATTACACTCTATTTTTTCGATTATGATTATGATTACGATTACATTAATCATATTTCGTGATTACAGTCACGATTACGGGTGATTAGAATTATCTTAGAAATTCTTATTAATAATAATGACATACTATAACAAACTTTAAATAACAACAACTGCAATTGAAATTTACATAGTTTTATTTACTTGTGTTCAAGAATGTCAGTTCAACTTTATCAGTGCAACTTTAGTTATTGTATTACTACCAACGTTTATCAGGTGTCGCACTTCTTGTTTTAATAACGTCTCGCTAGCTGGGCCACCCTTTAAATACCACAAACGATCTTACTGAACCTAATAAATATTCAATTATGCGCGATTCTACTGATTATCTGCCATGTGAGTTATGAGATAAAAAAGGTATCCTTATAAATCGAATCTATAGTCTACGAGTTTGTATGGAAATATATTTGATAATCGAAGATATAATCTCGTTTTTTGACAACTTGGCAGATAATATCAACCTAGTCGTTAAAAAGTGTGTAGGGTGGGTAACACTAACAGCAGCTGCTGCAATTAGCAGTCGCGCCTGATTGCTGTGCAAACAGTTGATCATTGCAAGAAGCGTCCCACCTACTATATAAATTCTAGACAATCTTGAAAACACGAGATGCTAATCCAATACTGTCGATCCAATATTGGCCCACTGCTGGGCCACCATCTGCGTCACTGGCCCAACAATAGGACAATGTTGGATCAACGAGCTGTGTTGGCTGGGCACCCTTGTTTCCTAGGACTTGCAACACGTTATGTACTGTTTCGAAGGCGATTTAAACATGCCATTATTGCCCCCCCCCCCTATGTTAACACTCAGATATAGATCTTCCAATATAAATTGTGATAACATATTGACATTTCACTGCTAATCATCAGGTGAAGGTTATCGCAAAATATACATATAGGCCTATTTGAAACCGAATTGTTGCTGTAGCCATAACTTTAATCTTACAAATAAAGAAAAATTCCCAGAAATATATATATATTATTATTGCTCCGGACAGTTTTATTTGGCTGAGAACGACAAAACATTTAACTATAAAAACATTGTTGAAATCTCTCGTAAAGAGTTAATCCAAGTGACTACACTCTGGATATGTCTGCCTGAAGCCATGTTACAACTAATTATTTTATTATATATTTTTAATTCACTAATATGGTTGACGGGCCTTGTAACAGTGTAGCCTTACATCACTGTTTTATCTAATTTACGTATTATATATTTATTCATGTTATATAAAAGTTATTTCTAGGGTACGCATAAGGGATGGCCTTGTAAAAAACACCTTTTCATTTTACCATCGTCAAATCCAGTGGACTTGTTTTGAAAACCATATAATCAGTGTACCGTAGTGAGTCGATGCTAAAATTGAAAAAGGCTGACCTTGTAAACACAGCTCAGCTGCTGACCAGCTTGTTGAGACCATAAAAGTAATTAACTAATTACCAAGTGCACCCCAATCTACCGGGACTCAATTGTAAGGGGCTGACCTTCTAAAAACGCCTCTGTCTTGGCTAGCTTGGTAGAACGGGGCCTAATAATTGAACTAGTCCCAGGAACTGAGTAACGATTTACGAAGTTAGTAAAATCAACGAAGAGTATCAAAACAAGATGGGGGACAGGTCTGGACACGTCTAAATTCAGGGGTACGTGGTGTCTTTTCATTGGCCAGACCCAGGGGAAGGGATGAAATTGTGTGGGCGACTTTCACTTTAAAAAAGGCCGATTTGAGTGTGTATGGAGGAGCGTGAGAAGATCCAAGTATACTATTATAGATGGTATTTTATACTATATATCTGATGGAAACCACACTAAGATTAGGTTATTGGTCCCTGTTAAGTATAAGGGAATGGTTTTAAAACAATTTCATGAAGGGTGTGGACATTGGAGAAGAGAAAAAATGTTCAAAATGATGAGAGAACGATACCATTGGGTAGGTATGTATAAAGACATAGTCGAGCTTGAGATGGGTTGTGTGGAATGCAAGGTACGATTATTGAAAAGAAATACGGTTCCCATGAGAGAAATGGATAATGCCCTATTTCCATTCCAAAAGATTGGCATTGATACTTGCGGACCCTATCCTGAATCATACCAGGGTAACCGTTACATTATTACAATGGTTGATCATTACAGTGGCTGGGCAGAAGCCTTTCTAGTGACCAATAAAACCGCGGAAACAGTGGGTTATATTATAATTAATGAAATTATAACTAGACATATGCCCACAAATCATTGTCACAGATAATTGAACGGAATACAAAAATTCAGTTATGGAAAACCTTTGCAAAGAATTAAATATTAAGCATATTTTTACCTCACCATACCACCCACAAGGAAATGGTAAGACAGAGAGAGTTCACAAAGTAATGAATGATATGCTAGCCAAAAAGACAGGTAAGCATGTAGAAAATTGGGATACTTATCTACCACAGGTTCTCGGTGCATATAGAGTAGGAATCAGTGAGACAATAGGTCACTCACCATTTTTTCTTTTGTATACACGTGACCCTGTAGTACCAATTGATAATTTACTAAGACCTAGACGTAAGTATGTAGGAGGAGATCATTTAAAAATTGCTTTAGAGAGACATCATGAAGCTTTTGTAAGGGTTCAAAGAAATTTAAGAAAAGCCCGTAACAAGCAGAAAAAATATACAAAGATGTAAAATACAATGTAGGTGATGCGGTGTATATTCTCAATAATCAAAAATCTTCCAAATTAGATTGTAAATGGCAAACTCATTACAGAATTATTGAACAACATAGTGAAATTACTTTCACTGCGAAACATCAGATTACTGGACAGTTACGTAGAGTGCATGCGGATCAGTTACGTTTAGCTGATTTGGCTGAATGGCCAGAACCAACAGTCGAAGAGACACGACTGCGCAAAGCACATTATGTAGTACCGCCTGATGACAACAGTCAAGGGACTGATATGGACTCAAGCAGTAGTGACAGTCAAGCGACTATTATATCCACACCTCCACAACAAGATTCTGATTCGGAGAATGAGTTATTTCCGTATAGTATCGGAAATGGAGCCTCAGTAGCGGCTCATCCATCTCCAGTAATGAGTGATGGTACGATGGATTGTAGTACTGACGATGACAGTCCGAATAATCGGTTATCCAAGAGAAAAGTTAGTTCAGCTAACGAGGAAACTGATAGTATACCACCCGACAAACGAAAACGCATGTATAAAATAAGAAAACACACCAAAACACTGAGACAGGTATCACAGACACAAACAAATGAAAAACAAATGAATGTAAATACACTTTTAACTACCATAGCTAATCTCTTATAAAAGTGGCTTTTACAATGTATTTAGTTTATAATGAGTGAATAAGTATTATATGTATAATCATATGTTGTAGATGGCATTAGGCAGGTTGTCTATTGGCCCACTAATTATCATGGCTTTAAGCAAAAATGGCTGATCGTTTGAAGTTACAGAGAATGTAATATTTCAAAAACTAGGGGAGGTATTTCCGATACAAGCAAAGTGGATGTTCACGTTTGCGACGGATTGAAAACCTTATGATAATTTTGTATGGGGATTACGAAATGAAGTATTTTCCATGGAACGGATAATACAACGAATAATTAATCACTACTCGTCAAATATAAATTTGACATATGCACACCATGCAGTAATATTCCATGCGCAATCACAACAACTTAGTGCTATACAAACGTCATTACAACCAATAATAATGGAGCTACTTGATCTTCAATCATTAAAATCTAACAATAGATCTAAAAGAGCAGTAATTCCAATTGTAGGAAAAGCGCTACATTTCTTATTTGGCACTTTGACATCAAATGATTTAAAAGTAATTGCATCAAATTTGGAAATAATAATGAATAATCAAGATAAGACAATTCACAGTGTTAAAGAAAGTTTATCTATTCTTAATATTACGCGTATAGAAGTACGTGAAAACCGGGAAGCAATAACAGATAGAAATAAAGTGGTAAATAAATTAATTAAAAATGTTGATCAATTAAGCAATACTATGGTGAATCAATTGCAATCCATCCATACATTTATACAAACGTATATACAATTAAACATAATGATTACTGACCTACAAAGCGCAATAGACCGTGCAATGCTTTCAATGCAG
>CAXHKU010000393.1:0-15248 GCA_964017125.1 Flabesymbios commensalis
TGACATATTTGATCCCTTTGTGCGCCTCACTAATACAGATAAAGATGCCTAATACAATAATAAGATGTATTATACAATACCATGTATGTGGCAAAGAAAAAGGGATAGAGAAGTCCGCTGCATTTTGGTGATCATGTGGTCAGCTGCTTCACCACAGCCGGCACATGCACATAATAAGAAGAACATTGTACTACAATAATGTTTTTGTGCTGTTGTAATTGGTGAATAAAAATATGTTAATACCAAATAAACTGGATAACACAGAGGATTGAATAAATCACTGAACCTAAAAAAAATAAAATAGTACTTAAAATTTAAAAGTGTTGTATATGTAGACATGGTGGGATATTATGTATATGATGTCGTCTATGCATAGCTACATGTATATTGGATAAAATAACAGTTTTATCATGTGTAGTTTATGTAATATGAATTGGTCTCATTTTTGTAACAATAGGTTTTCGATTTGTTCATCAAAGTTGAGAATATGTTGGAAGCCTTTAGTTAATGATGTGTACCTTTTTACATGTTTCAGTTCGAAAACCATTTAAATAAAGTAAAACTGGTACAAAGCGGATTAAATATTTTTCTCGCACTAATATTAGCTCGGTACGAGCCAATAATCCACCTGCTATGTGATAGTATCCAATTTAATTTGCTAATAATAAATGATATATAATTCACATTATGCTGCTAGTCAATAATTATTATAATATGTGTTACCCCATTGACACGAAATGACACAGCTTTCATTGATTGTTAGTTGATTTGAGAATGATATAACGTACACATTAAACATGGTAAAACAAAACCACAAATTATGTCACTCTGTAGCTCTAACTGGGTTTACAATGTATCAGATAGCGATGTTAACTGAAGTATTCGGCAACCACAAAGTGACATATCCAGTACGCGCTGCTGAACATGTCAAGTATGAATACTTTATACTTGACATGATGATACATGGAGATACATTAGCAATTTATAATATATTTTGATTTTTATAATAATTATAATTAAGTCAGCTAGATCTATGCGTTTGCATTTTTTAGTGATGATTCTCAAATGACTTGGATCATTGTTAACATCTGAGTTCAGTATGTGTATTTATTGAGCTTATCATGTTAAAAATATCATAATATTTTTATAGTCATAGCAAAATGTTTCTTCTCCATACATTCGTAAAACTAAATATTGGGGGTAACCACCGTGACCGAGAGGTAGCGTGCTCGACCTCAAGACTGCCAGGGTGCGAATCCTGTGTCTGGATAACAGTGTCATCTGATTCATCTCGTGAACCATCTCCTGCACAAAAGTGGCCCGTCCGAAAGCCCTAATCATTTCATAGCAAATTAACATTTTCCTGTCTGAGAGATGTGAGATTTCGGAATACTGAGCCTTCGGAATAATAAACCTTCGGAGCAATGAACCTCTATTTCGGATAAATGACCCTTCGGAACAATGAACCTCTATTTCGGAACAATGAACCTTCGGAACAATGAACCTTCGGAGCAATGAACCCCTATTTCGGATAAATGACCCTTCGGACCAATAAACCTTCGGCACAATAAACTTTTTTTTCGGAACAATGGACCTTCGGAACAATGAACCTTCGGAACAATGAACCTTCGGAAAAATGGACCTTCGGAAAAGCGGACTGTAACCGTGCCAGGCAACAACGTCACCAGGGGCCGTATGCACCAACTTCACGTTTACCCCAGTGGGGGTAAATGATACCACAGAGGTATTAACCTCTGGGGTTTCATAAAAACCTAGAGGTTTCAACCTCCCGGTTTTCCTGCGAATTTTCACCATCTCATGAAAACACGGGGGTACAAACCTCCATGGTTATAGAATTTACCCCCGTGGTTATTCACTGTACATGCTGTATTGACTATTTGATGGGGATTTCCCAATGTTTTGTAAATGGTCAGCATCATTCATGCCTAATACCACAATGTTACCATAATTATGATTAACAAAATAATTATGATTAACAAAATAATAGAAATAGACACGGCTAAAGCTGATAATGATGCATAAGAATATTTATTTGTATGGGCCTATACTTACGCCGTAAATTGATCAGGAACTCGAAAATCCAGCAATTATGTAGGTCCCTAATAATTAATGCAAATAACAACAATGTGTTACTATAGTCAGTGTTTGATAGTGTACTGTTATATGTTATGATGGTTCACTCAGTCATAAGTATGTACATCCATGTAGAGGCAATGCTTATGTTGGCGGAATGTGTTTGATGATGGATGTGGAGACGGCAATGCTTGTTGTCAGTAACAAAAGTCATAGAGGTTTGGTCTGGATAAAGATTATTGATGACGTCATCATGGAACATCACCACACGCGACGGCTTGATTATTGGCCTGGTCAGTCATATAATGACAAAGGTGATCTACTTGCGTGTGATTACCAGTACTGTAATCTTTACCGCTACAAACATGACGGTCAGACACTGGCTGTCATCAAGCTACCTGATGACATTAGGCCGTGTAGCATAACACATCATTTTGACAGTGAGCACTATGCCGTCGCTGTTTTTCAAGATCATGAAGAACACTTTGTGATAATTGACAGGGAGGACATATATTAAAGAAACAACATACACATGATCAGGGTGAGGTTAACTGTGTTGATTTCAGTGAAGCACATGACGTCATCAGTGACCCTCACGGCGGTATCCTGATTTCTGACCGCAATCAAGTGATGCTGCTGAGGAAGACAGGAGATGTGGTGAAGATACTGGATACCGTGATATCACCACACATCCTGTATCTGGACACTGCCCATCACAGACTGTATGTCTCTGGTAATGGAGACCATTGGTGTGAAGAATTTGTGTTTGTATTCAGATACACACTCAAGGAACTCTCTATGAATTTCACTAAACTAGATCGAACCATTTGTTCGGATGATATGAAGATACATATATACTTTAAATCAAACAATGCTATGCAATGCGACTGTATTTATAATATGCTTAGGTGTAGATTGTAGGTCTTGGATTTAACGCTCAGAAAGAAATTGCATGCAATTTTTCGAAATGTTCATGATGTAACTTTGTACGATAAGTTTATATTTATTAATGTAGCACGCAGTATTAAGTGAAGAATGTTAATTTTGAAAACTGCCCTTGATTCAAGGGCCTTAAACAGTTAATTTTATTTTCTAGATGTTTGCTTGTCTGTGTATGCGCCGAGATGTAGTACATCTCGCACATTCTGTGCCACATGTATAGATTCCATATGATATGTATATATTATATAAAAAAAAGACTAAGAATATCCGTATTGCCACATTGTAATAAACAACAGTTACTTTCACTCTTGGCCTGCTTGTGATATGTTTGAAATTTAATTTGGAAAGCATGATTTATAGTATAAATGTAATAATGCTAGTCTGAATAATTTATTGTATTTGAATTTCCCACATAAAGACTTATAGTGTTTTAGTGTGTGGTATGTTTTTTTTAGAGTTTTAATTTTGATTTTTGTTTGATGATGAGACACCGAGAGAGACAGATACCTTAGCTACACCAGCCTTGCCTCATGTATCCCAATTTTAGAATAGTCAGAAACTATACATATTCTATAAACATTGTGCTTCCAATATTTTTGACCAAGCTCTTCTTTGAAATTGAGGTGTTCAATACATTATAATGTTTTATTTGATTAAAAATGCACCAATATATATCCCGATGTTCTATAATTTCTGTACTTATCATCTATATTTTATTGATGAAACCTGTAGACGTTTATGTAGATTATGACGACTAAAGTCGATCCCCGCACTGTAAGAGTAAAAATATGTCTAATAACCGTAGACCCATAACATAGGTATTCAAATGATTCGGAAAGGGCTAACTAAGAAAGTTATGATGATTTCAAATTTAAAAAATCAGCGCTTTGAGGGTTAAAACGCCTGTACCATTTATATCCCTTTTTTAATTAGCCACCTTTTTTATATGATAGAGATAAAACAAGACATTAATCGTCAAGATTTGAAAATAGATAACCTCCATTTTGACAAATCTGAATAATCGTTAGCCAAATATAGTAGATCTTCCCGTTTAGAGGTCTGTGGCTCTGGCCAGACATTAAAATAGTAACGGTTGAACGTCTCAATATTGTACTTTTCTGGCAGTACACAAACTAATTGAATTAGTCCCTATGGAAACCAAGTCAATGTCTGACTTTGGATATGAATAAAAATAGTGACGGCCGAAACTTGTAGTGTTTTTTTCATCATTCCAGCAGCTAGAAACCCCGTGGTTCCTGATGTCAAACACAAGATGCGCCCATTAGTTTGCATCCGTGAAATCGATCAAAGTGGGATAAAGCATACTGCTGACAGCTCTCGCTTTTAAAACTACATTCAAAATAGAATAGATAATAACTTTCTGCAGAGAAGTTCTGTTTCGTTGATTGGTGAGTGAGTGAGTGAGTGAGTGAGTGAGTGAGTGAGTGAGTGAGTGAGTGAGTGTGAGTGAGTGAGTGAGTGAGTGAGTGAGTGAGTGAGTGAGTGAGTGAGTGAGTGAGTGAGTGAGTGAGTGAGTGAGTGAGTGAGTGAGTGAGTGAGTGAGTGAGTGAGTGAGTAAAAACATAAAGGTCGAGCAAATGTTTTTGTTGGGGGAATGTGTTTGATGATGTAAGGGATCCATGGAGAGACAGCAGTGCTTGTTGTCAGTGGCAATAGCCATAGGCCTAGAGGTCTGCATGAAGATCATAAATGACGTCTTCATCATTTAGGCTATATATACAATGTAACTTCCATACCACCATAGACATAGATTAATAGGCATCGATATATTATATATACCAACAACAACACAAGAGTGGGAAAAATATAATTTATTATAAACTGGCAAACAGCCACAAACTGATGTGTAACCGTATTAATAATGGTTATTACATCCTATGCGATATGACTGGACTGTGCCCATTCCAGCATTATCAAAATCTCATTGAGTTTCGTCGCCCGTTTCTGCCATTCTACATCCCGATACAAAAATAGTCAGCCACACGCTTACAGCATTTGAAACAATCGCGCTGGTTGCTAGCAAAAAACTGCCAATGGATTTATATAAACCGCCAAACTCAGAGAGAAGTTGGACCCCCTCCCTTCTCATCGAACACAGATAGGAGCTACACCTAGTGTATATAACATTAAAGAAGAATTAACCAGGGACATCAATTCTACATTTAACATACATTAATTAACATAGATTAACATTAATTTGTGTTTGGATAGACGGAATGTCACATAACGTCATCCCATAGCAGCGTGCTACACTGGTCGCATTATGTATGGATGACGGACTGTCACATAATGTTATACAATAGCTGCGTACTACTAATGATTCATAATCTATTTTATCCGATGTCATGGACCATTATACAATAGGCCTACTTAAATGTCAGATTCTGGCATATAAAGACGATCCCAGCAATTAAAGGGGTAAACACACAAACCTCAGCTTTCAGTGTTAATTTTTCCTATTTTCAGAAAATATTTCATTAATTTTTCAAAATGTAGGCCTAAATTATTTCAAGCCATATTTCTTACTAAGAAGGACAAATCATATTTACTTTTTTTTAATTAAACTGATTTGAACAGACGGCTACAAAATGCAGCTCGATATATTATTATCCTCTTTAAGCTGTTTAAACCCAAATTAAATTCATAATTTAAATATTACAGCTTTTAATTTGGTTCAATAACAATTTTCCTGAACTAATTTAATTGAAGCTTATATATTTATTTTTTCCATTACTTCAAAGCACAAAAAAAGAATAACGATAGTTACTATTATTTCTTAATTTAAATATTAAAGGTGTTTATCGACGGTTACCTTTGTCACAAAACTACTTATTTTTTTATTGCATATTGACACGCATTTGTAATGCAGTCGCGTTCCAATTTGTAATAAAATGTTATGAATTTTTCCATATTTTGATGATACGCAGACAACACTGGTGACAGAGAGGTAACGTTATGCCTCTAGACGACAGACTTCAGGTGAATATTGGCTTTGACATTCTCATAATTCATATCACTTAAAACAATTGTGTCGCTTTGCTTCGCCTCACTATGATAGTGACATTGTGGAGGATCCAACTTCTGTGCTTTGACAATGCTGCGCATGCGGCTGGTTCCACAATCTACTGTAGTTCATCCAGTCACGTTTTTTAAGCCATGCTCCGGTGTGCAAATATGCGACGTCCCCCCCCCCCCCTACATATTGATAATAATGGTGGCTCATCGTTCGTTAAACCCTTTAAGCCCTACGATGCATTACAGCATCATTTACATCCCTGAAAACAGACTAAGGGTTTTTGAATGAAAATTTCCATGAAACTGGTTTGCCAATACATGGTAATTTTCTTTAATTTTTCACTCACTTCAAGTCATCTTCATCCACTACAAGTCGAGAATTGCGACAGCAATTCGCGGCTTGTAATGGATGAAGATGACAATGGTAAATGCAGGCTTGAAAGGGTTAATATATTAGCACAGTAGGCCTAGTCAAGAGATACCACGTAGTGTAAGTCTCAGCTGATAACATTATGTACACACACGTGACAATCATGCACTATGTTACACTGATCTATCATCCCAGCAAACACAAAACATTTGCTAAACATCTCTACAATGTTGGACCAACTTGGAAGACGCTGGGCCGACGTTGTACAAATGTTATACAAATGTTTTGTGTTTGCTGGGATGTCTGTCAATGAACAAGTGAATGTCAAAGTATACCTATACACCCACTGATAATTTCAGTGCCATTTGCTAATAATCAAAACGAGGTGTCTCTGTTGTCTGTTATATCACCGCCCAACCAAACCCCCGCCTGCCAACCATCGGTCAGCAATTCATAAATCATACGATCTGTGAATGAGATCCTGATTGGCCAATTATGTGTATTGTGTTTACAAACGCATTTGTCAAAACATGGGAATTTGTACACACACTGCCCTCCATACAAACCTGAATGCACCACTTTCCATTGGTTTTTATTGTAAACATTTATTTATCTTTTAGTTTTTAATTTATCAACTAAGCACAATTTCCAATATATATACAGTATCTAAATAACCTAGAGATTTTGAGAAGCAGCCATACTAATAACATTATTTTGCACTGTGTGGGGGCATCATTTTAAAAGTGATCGGGGATTTTTACACATGTAGACGCAGCAGTACAAACAATGGCTGTGATCCCTGGTGGTCATTATTAGCAGGCCAGGGGATGATGACAAGAAAGTAGCACTAGGAATTTTAAACTCAATAGATTTTTAGAACGAAATATCTCGGACAAGCTCATGTTTTCTCTTTCAAATTAAAATATAATTTTTTTATTTTCTTTTAGAGTGCATTTTTCCGAGGAAATCATATCTTGTTAAGTTGATAACAACAAAAAATATTGCTACATACCTACAAAAATGCTTGTTTATTGAAAACAACATTGGTACTTTAACTTTCGTATCAGCTGAATATATATATATTTAGTTGTTTTTATTTACAATCAGTTTTTAAATAGATATATTTATATATATTGTTATATTTTATTCATTCTTGGCAACAACCGGTGAATCCGTCTGCCACAAACTCAATTTGGTGGGGCCTAAGTAAACATCTGGCCTTGTCCAGTTATCCCGTAGCCACGGTACAAGGTCTGCATATTGATTATATATGCTTGATCTGTGTTTGTGGGTGTCAAGCTACAACGTCACCACTGACAGTCTCGACTGAACACAGTGAACAGGCACATAACAGCCTGTTGATGTGTTCTATAATGTATAATAAGAGGTACAGCATAACGAGACTCGGAAATATGAAGTGAAAACAGTACCCAGGATTATATAAGAGAAGAAACTAAATGAATTTCACATTATATATTTGTATTCTAATACATCATCGCCATGGCAACTGCGTCAGGTATACCGGACAGCCATCAAGGGTTGATACAGTCAATAAAGTGTACTATTTGTTTGAATGAACAACACGATCCTAGACTCTTATCATGTCGACACATCTATTGCTACAAGTGTCTCAAAGATTATCATGAGAAGAAAAATCATGGAAACGCTCTGCCCTGTCCACAGTGTAAAACGGTGACTACTCTATATCAAGATAGTGTGGATATTCTACCCAAGTTTTTCTTTATGAACGAGTTGAAAGAAGTGGCTATTGCAAAAGATAAAGTAAGAAAGGTTAAACCACAGAAACATAGATGTGTTGTCTGTTCTACAGGGAAATGTCATCAACCTGGTCTGAAATACTGCAAGAAGTGTGAATTTCTCTGTCATGACGATCATAGTAAACCTGGAATAACAAAATCTCACGAAGTTATTGTAGCCAGCGAAGGTGAGTCATTTACGAAATCTAAGGTACCTCCGTACCCACCATGTCACCGTCACAAGGATTATATAATAGATCTTTACTGCTCTACATGTAACATTCCTGTATGTATTTCATGTTCTCAATCTGACCATCGAGATCATGATTGCTGTGACCTTGATAAACAGGCAGAAGTCTGTAAGACCAAACTTGAACAGCTCTGTGAGGACACGGATGAACTGATTGGTGTTGTGAAAAAAAATATAGATAACATCAAATGTCAACAAAAACAGGCTGATGCAGATATTGATGTAGCGTGTGATAGTGTGAAGTCTACTTTTAATCTGAAACTAGACAAGGAAGAAAAGAAACTTTTGACAAGTTTAAGGGATGTACGAAGGCATGCGAAGAAAACAATTGATGCCACCATAGATAGTCAAATTATGACATTGGCCAATATAGAGAACTTGAAATCTTGTCAAGTGAAACTCGCTGAAAAAAATAATAATTATAACTATGTGACAGTAACTGATTTCATAGAGAAAGATGTGAAGACTCATTTTAGTAAAGAGTTACCTGTTGTTAGATGGACAAGTCTAATTGTGATTGCGAGGAAATCTGGCCATCAAAAAACAGTGAATATGCCAGAAAAGTATACTCGCAAAAGACTGTTGAATATTATGCAAGAATCTGTTGGTACAGAATATTTAAAATTGAGACGTTCAGATGAGCAGGTTGAAGTGAAGGAGGTGGGTAGGATCCGCTTACAGGAAGCAGTAGTATCAGGAATGGTTGTGTATAACCAGCGTCTTTATGTGCTACATGATACACAATTAATAGTGTACTGTTATACACCCGATGGTTCACTCAGTCACAAGTATGAACATAAAGGTGGGGCAAATATCCGGGGAATGTGTTTGGTGGTGTATGAGGATACACCCATGCTCGTGCTCAGTGATGTTAACCATAGCAGTCTCATTTGGATTAAGATTAATGATGACATCAGCATGAGTCACCATCGCACACAGCGGCTGCATTATAGTCCCCATAGATCATATAACGACAGAGGCGTTCTGATGGTATCTGATCCAGCCAGCCACAAGATTCACCGGTACAGACATGACGGTCAGACACTAGCTGTCGTCAAACTGCCAGATGACGTTATACCAATGTGGATAACACGTCACGGTGACGGTGAACATTATGTCGTCAGTGACTGGTGGAGAGAAAAGGTTGTGATAGTTGACGGGAGAGGACAGATGAAGAAACGCTACAAGGGTGACATACAGAGTATGAAGTTGGGTAGACCACGTGACGTCATCACTGATCCTTACAGAGGTGTGCTGATTGCCGACAACCGTCTCAACCAGGTGCTGCTGCTGAGGAAGTCGGGAGATGTGGTGAAGTTACTGGATCAACATGTGACATCACCAGACACCATGTATTTGGACACTGACCATCAGAGACTGTATGTCTCTGGTAGAGACCAGCAGGATGTACATCATGTGTTTATATTCAACTATGCAGTCCTCACAGACATAAACGAACTCACTGTGAAAGTCACTAAATTAAACATGAAATTAGAATTATGAACGTTCTTCTGGGATATATATAGCAGAGGATGTTCAGTATCAAAAAGACACAGTATACCAACAAAGGCGGATCGAGGTAGAAAAAGGGTAGGGTCACCAAAAGATAAAAAGGGCACATCATCTAAAATCAGAAAAGGGCGCCAGAAGCGTGATAAAAAAGTTTGCTGAAAAATACACAATTTCTAGGTATATAAGGAAGAACAAATATGAACATAATTTACATTGTCATCTAATCTAATTATTGTATACATAAAAATAAATTTGTGACCCCCCTGGATCAGCCCCTGCCCACTCTCAGGTGTAAATGAGCACCTGGTAGAGATGGCGATTAGTTCCTACCTATTATTATTATTATTATTATTATTATTATTATTATTATTATTATTATTATTATTATTATTATTATTATTATTATTATTATTATTATTATTATTATTATTATTATTATTATTATTATTATTATTATTATTATTATTATTATTATTATATAAATGTATCTCCCAAGGTTACCACTATAGTCATAGACACATATGCATCCAAAACACATTAACCCTTGTGCTGCTGGAACCCAATATATACAGTTGCAATCAGTAATAATAATAATTGTATTATTGTATTATTGTATATTATATGTATTATTTCACATAATGTCATACAATAGCAGCGTGCTACACTGGTTGTTTTATTTCACATATACGATAGCAGCGTACTACACTGGTTGTATTATGTTACATAATGTCATACAATAGCAGTGTAATACACTGGCTGTATTATGGAATTATTTTTCAAGATGTTATATATTATTTCAAACCGTATTTGTACACAAGAAATACAAATCATATTTACTTTTTTTAAATGAAATTGATTTGAACAGAGGGCTACACAATGCAACTCAATATATTATTATCCTCTTCAAACTGTTTAAACCTCAATTGGGTTCCTAATTTAAATATTACAGCTTTTTTTTTGGTTTAAAATCAGTTTTACGGAGCAAAAAATGTGACAATTAGCGTCAGTTGTTTTAATTTTTAAGTTTTAATTTCAATATTAAATGCTTAGTGTTTACCGACGGCTATGTTTACCCATTTCGAATAGCCATTTTGATTCATGTGACGATTTTTCTCAATAATTTAGAATGTTTTGGATATGTATAATCTCTCATTATTTTATCGCCATGCTGATGTATATTATTGTATCCCAATGCTGATGTAGGGATGTTCCCAGAAAAAATAGTAGCACCAACACATTTTTCTAAGCAAATACAAAATAACGCTAATTTTTCCAATATTTTTCTCTGTAAACTGGATTTTAGCGTATAGCTCACTCAATCACAATATTGTGACATTTAAATGAAATAATGATGGATTTGAGCTACTCTGTGCATTAAGCCATATATTCATAGGGACAAAATAGTAAAAGTTAATATTATTTCATTATGTTATCCTACCTTGGGGAGCCATTTGGATTATGTTAACATGTCGAAAAATGCATTTTTTCACAAAAAAAAAATCCTATTTTTCGAAAATAGTTCTTCACAAGAGATTATTTTAACGAAAGTCGCTATGAGCGGTATCATTCGGTTTGGAGACATTCCTTAGTACAATTTGAGTTATTAATGCTTGAGTTGTCGAGTAATAGTCATTATATGGCCAATTTTAAAATGGCCGCCATAAAAACAAAGAATTGTCCTGTAATACACCATTCAACATGGTTTGCTTTATAATTATGTCACAAACACGGTTTTGGTGCTTAATCTTATATTTTAATATTCCCTAAAGTATTTTTAAGTAATATAATATAATATTTAGGATATAATCCAAGATGGCCGCCGCAAAATTAACAAAGAAAAAAATATCAAATGTTTTTGCAAATATTTTATGAGCATAGGTCTATTCTGTTCTGTTCATTAGCAGTCTCATTTGGTTCAGGGACCAACCTTGAGTCAAAATCATTTGATTATTGCTTGATTTGTGGAGTAATTAATCACTATCAACGATTGCATAATGGTCGCAGTGTAGTCGTAATCAATAAATTATCCTGAAATTCATTACGCCCATTGAAATGTATACGGTTTTACGAGTTGCATTATATATCATCTCACAAACACTAATTTCACATTTTAATGTCCAATGAAACCATAAATAAGCTAGGAAATAATATTTATGAAGGATGGCCCTTGCAAAAGTGACACAGATCAGTTTCTTGGGCAAAATTTGACAACTTTTTGCAAATATTTTATCAGAGCACGTACAGTTTTGCGAGCGGTATCATCTGGTTTGAACACACCCCGTATCAATCAAAATCAGGTTATAATATTAATGTTTGATTTTTCTTAAATGGCCGCTGTGAAATCAATGAATTCTCCTGGAATGCATAATTGAATACGGTTTGCAGTTTTGGTGTCTGAATTTACAATCTGATGTTCAATGAAAGCCATTGGAAATATTTCAAGTCATTTTACGCCGGATTCCAAGATAGTGGGCACAGAATTAACCATACGTGAAACCCTGTAATCACTTATTTGTAATATACTATGAAAAAAATGTTATGAAATGTTTCATGGGTTAGAATCGATCCGTTAGTTTTGTTCATATTCTGAAATTATAGAGGTATATGTTGATATTACTCCGTCATATTGTAATGTCATATACATGCACTCTGATGGCATATCGAACCATAGTTATACTAGTCAGATATTTAAAACCTGTGTCTCAAAATCATTTTGATACCATAGTTTTTTATAATGGCTTAAGTTAACACTATAATAGTCATGTCATATCGTGACATGACCATAGGTTTATTCATACATTATTTCAAAGGCAAGATAACTTGGACATCTCAGAATATTTATGTGCTTACACCTTCATTGGCTAGCTTTGTTATTAGAACATACGTTCCACTTTGATGTGTGGATGACATTATAATGGCATGACATTACTATATAATAGTTAAATATGACATTTAAATATCGGCATACATAATAATGTAATGAATTAAGGTTAAATAAATAAATTAGGTTATTACAACGAAGGGGTATATGGCATATTGTAGAGCTACATGTTATATATTTTATATGGAATTAAAATGTCAAGATTATAATTACATGCTATAACATTATATAATAACGACGACACTTTAAGTCACATGGTAATGTCATCATTAATCATTATATTTGTAAGACATGTCTGGATGTGGAATTATGATATTGGTATATGACATTGCTATGACATGATTTGATATAGTTCAATGGTGTAATATGGCATATTATGATATAATATTAAGATGGCGTTAGGTATACATGAGAACATGTCATAATATGTATACGATGCGATGAGATATTAATGCACGTTGAGATTTTAATGTAATATTAGTATTCGAGAATTGATTGGAGTGTTTTGCTTATATTATATAATAAATATAGATATCATACAGTGTCATACTTGCGCATTTAAAACAATATGGCTCTGAAAAGAGTAAGATTGAAAGCCTTTCCGCTGTTGAGTAGGCATATTTTGACCACTTTCAGTGATATTTGTAAATGCTACTTGCTGTTCCATGTAGTGCAGTTTATCCTAAAAAAATATTTCTTAAGCAAACAACTCCTGTCTTATTTAGTTATTTTCCTTACCATGTTTAGGCGCAGAGCTAATGTCAGACAGAAATGAGCTTTTTTTAAATACATATTTCAATAATATCTTACTGTTTAAAGGGTGTCATTATACTGTAGTTTTCTATTAAAAAGCAGAAACAAACATAAACCTTTAACCTGTTCGCTGTGTTTTAATGGCACTGCATGTATGTAATACACCTATCTAAACACGTATTTATAAAGAAAGGCCAGTAATAGACCATATTTAAATAAATCCACATAATCTGCCACAACACCTACATAGGGCATATAATGATAAGTAAAGGCACAAACCCAGGGTAGCTGCTTAAAACCTGTTACGTGAAGTGTTAAGTGTAAATAACCTCTCAAAATCAATTGACCAATAATCATCTGGTTAGGATGATAAGAAGATTTATAACTTTTAATGATTTTACAGTCCAGCTTTGCTTTACTTGTAATTTAGCAGCTACTTGTGAAGTGAAAATGAACGTATTGTTAATATCCGGTTATAAAAGTAGTGTGCTGGCCCCTGAACTAGCGTCTAGAAAATGGTGAACCATTCTGGAGAACAATTGAAAACATTCTCCATAAAGAGTCTTTTAGGGGTATTACATATTGATAGTAGCATTGTGTAGTGATGGAGATAACGGTGATGGTGAAGATTACGTCCCATGATAGTGACAGTGGTGAATTTTTTGATGAATTGATATAATTTCCTGTTGTTTCTAGATCCATTAATTATCATTTCTGAATACTGATAAATTTAGGATAATTAAATTACATTTACCTTTAAATGCAGTTTACGTTTACTTGACAAATCTTCAAAAACAGTATTATATTATTCTTTATTAGGACGACTTTACTTAATGTCGACCAGAAATGAGCTGTATTCAAGTAAGTTTGTTTTTGGTATCCCAACAACCAAAGGGTGTCATTTCAACTATAGTTTTCTGTTAGCAATAAAAACAAACATCCACTTTTATGTTGTTTAATAATGGTATTGTAAGTGATACAAATGTATTTTATACATGTTTATAAGAGAACAGCCACTAACGCACCTTATTTAAATCCATAAAAAATGCCCTAGTATTTAAATGGTGCATATTATTATTAGTTTGAAAAGCAAATGCAAACGCAACAGCCCTAAACAGTAAAACTAATCACACAAAATTTAAATGAATAAACATAACGTTCATGATGGGGAAAAACAATTTAAAATTAATTCATCAATAATCTTCTGGTACCTAAAGGGTGTATTATTAATAAAAATAAATAAAATAGCTGATTGTTGTAAAGTTTTGCCTTGTCTTGATAAAAATTTAACATAACTTGACAGTTTTAGTTAATTTCGGAGTGGAAATGAACAGTTGTGTCACAACGTACTGTTATTATCTGGTCGCAAAAGCGGTATTTTTAATAATACGACGCGGTTCTTTAAATATGACTAAAACATACTCGGTGCCACATTTTTTCTTGGGAACATGTCTAAATCTTCCCTCTGGGTTAATGTCATGGAAAAACCTGTATATTAGGCCCGATATAATGCCTGCCCTGGTCAGTATAAAAAATAATAGTAGATTTGTAGATAGATTATATATCAATCAATTTATCAAGTTATTCCATACAATGCACTACATCGTTTTGGTATATACAGAAAACAATAATATATAAAGTAAAATACATAGC
>CAXHKU010000394.1:0-33846 GCA_964017125.1 Flabesymbios commensalis
TGTGTTTTCAGGTTGGTAATGTCAGATATAATGTTAGCTGCTGTGGGATCATCTTGGCCATCTTATGCTTCCCTGTAGGACTCCTCTGCCTCGTACAGGCTTCACCATGCACTTTCTGCGGACGCTTGCCGTAGATAATTATAATTATATGTATATTTTTACAACATATTTACTCGTAATTTATTTGTTATTACTGATCGTCAGCGGGCAGATGATATAGGATGAGGCACGTGTGTATGAGGATTGATCACCCTTAGTGCATACATGTGTCGTATCCGTATTGTTTCCGTTGGCGGAACGTAACTAACATTCTCAAAGAACGAGTATGATTGAGATCATGTGTCTCACCCTGGCGCCGGTGTTAGATATTATGGTTTTTCGAAATTGTTAAATAGTTTAGTAGATAAGGTAACGTATTGTGCATTTTATGATTAAAGCATGAAATTTCCACCACTTGTAGAACATATCCTAAGGGTCATTTTTAGATGTGGAGGTAAACTGGATTTGACCTCTGATGACCTCTAGAGGTCATTGACCTCGAAAGGTCAAAATATTCACTGGCAAAGCCAAAAAGTAGTGAAAATTATATATAACATATGTCTATGATTTGTTTCTGTGTCTCAAACGTGTGTCAAATACTCGACTTGACTCTTCTGAATCATAAACATAACACCAAGGTCATGTCAAGGTCACACCAAGGTCATTTACAGGTCAAACTGGCGGAAAATAGTTAAAATGTCCTCTTTTTTATCAATTTCCACACTGTGTTTGTGGGGTCATTTATTACAAAGGACTGGTTTTGACATATTCTTCGTCCTATGTATTTTCCACACACATTTTATGACATTAAGGTCAGTATCAACCTTGGGAAGGAGGCTATCTTCCACTTATTACGCTCCTTCCTCAATATTTAGTTGAGCGAGCTAAAATTACAAATATGCATTATTGTTAAAGATTAGTCTGGGCTCCCAAAGCTAAATATTGATAAATAATTGGGTTATGAAGCTCGACATAGGGTGGGGTTGTGTTTTACTGTAGTACCATCTGACAGCAATTTGAAGGTCATGTCAAGGTCATTTCAAGGTCAAACTTAAAGGAGCCTGAGCTCCAGTCTGGTGGTTGCACATGTATACATTTTTTTCTAGAATCACATCTATCTACATCAACCTAACTTTATGCTAGTGAGCCACATCTGATAATTTAAAGACAGCTCAGTTTTATCATTGTAATTTCCCTTAATGTAATTGGTTTTATGTCTATTGGTTATAAATTTACTAGCATCCATGTAGTAATCATATGTCTCCTTCAATAAAATTGGTCAGCAAATCAGTGTCTTCTAATTCGAAACCACATCATTATCTATAGGCATAGATGCATAATGTAAGCCATGTGAACCATGGGTATGGCGTTAATGCCATTATCTCTATCTAGTCTCTCTGGTCTAATGTTCCAGGTAGCTGGACGTTGCTAGAAGACCACATAAATTTAAATGAAATGACGGCCTTTTATACTGAGTATAACTGTTCGACTAGAATGTTGAATTTTATATATATTCTTAGCGTGACACTAATAATTTCATAGAAGTGGTGAGCCGGTTTTTATCCCACGGCTGTAGGGGAAGGGGGATTTTCGCGCCGGGATCTATCAAGCGTGAGGCATCACATTCTCAGCAACTTGGGGATGTGCAAGTGAGTTATTAAACATGCTAGCAAAATATCTCCCACAGTTCAAAATCAATTTTTTTTGTAAGCGGAAAAACTCAAAACCTTAATCAAAAATGATCCAAATCTTACAATCACATTCCCCACGATATGAAGATATACAGGCAATTTATTAAAAGATTTCACTGAATTTTACAATGGCCTCCACAAATCAACTTCATAATTTATTGTGGCTGCAAAAACTCAAACTTTGCAAGAAATTAGTCAAATTTTACAATTTTAAACATACCGGATACTATAATTGATTTCTAGGCTACATCAATTTTTCAGAAAGCTCGGCAAAATATCGATGTCATGACTGCCAAATGTTCTTCATAAATTAAGACCCTGTCACCATGATATATATAAAACCGATCATTCCATCGTTCTGTATTCAATTCATACTGCATTATTTTCTATTAGGACATTGCGCTTTTCCTCCACTTGTTGGCAACAATTGCATTATTACTAGACTAAACCTTTCATAGCCATCAAATAGGTTATATAATATCAACTACTTTGCACATCTGCCATCCCGTTATAACGGTCTAGTATTTCGTTATAACGATATATTATTTCGTCATAACGGTTTACTAATCTTTTATAGCGATCTACTCTTCCGTTATAATGGTCTAGTATTTCGTTATAACGGTCTACTACTTTGTTAAAACGACATACTAATCCATCATAACAGCCTACTATTCTGTTATAACGGTCTAGCATTTCGTTCTAACGGTCTAGTATTTCGTTATAACGGTCTACTAATCCGTTATAACGGTCTACTATTCCGCTATAACGGTTCAATATTGCACTATAGCGGTCTATTATTCCGTTATAAATGGCTAGTATTTCGTTACAACGGAATACTATTTCGTTATAGCGGTCTATTATTTCACTTTAACGGTCTAGAGTTTCGCTATAACGGTATACTAATCCGTTACAACGGTCTACTAATCCGTTATAGTTGTCTACTATTCCATTATACCGGTCTACTAATCCGTTTTAACGGTATACTATCATTTTATAACGGTCTAGTATTTTGCTATAAACCGTTATAACGAAATAGTAGACCGTTATAACGAAATAGTAGACCGTTATCAAGGTCATAGCTAAATACTAGACTATTTTCCCGTTATAAATATCAAGTATTTTGTTACAACGGAATACTGTATCGTTATAACGGTCTATTATTTCGCTATAACGGTCTAGAGTCTCGTTATAACGGTTTACTAATCCGTTACAACGGTCTACTAATCCGTTATAGCTGTCCATTAATCCATTATAACGGTCTAGTATTTCGTTATAACGGTCTACTATTTCGTTATAACGGTTTATAGCAAAAAAATAGACCGTTATAACGAAATACTAGACCGTTATAAAATGATAGTATACCGTCATAACGGATTAGTAGACCGTTATAATGGATTAATGGACAGCTATAACGGATAAGTAATAATAGACTGCTATAATGGGATAGTAGACATTATAAAAATTTGGTAGACAGTTATAACGAAATACTAGACCGTTATAACGGATTAAACAATAAATCCACTTCCGTAGATAACCTTGTTTAGACTGATATCGATTTTTCTCTTTGAATTTTCCATGTCTGTCCTGTTATCTGGGCGGATGCTCTTATCATTGAGAATTTATAACGGTCTACTATTCCGTTATGGCGGTCTATTAATCAGTTATAACCGTTATAACAAAATACTAGTCCGTTATAACGAATAAGTAGACTGCTATAACGGATAAGTACACTGCTGTACCGAACTACTAGACCGTTATAACGAAATACCAGAATGCTATAACGAAATACGAGACCGTTATAACGAAATACGAGACCGTTTTAACGGATTAGTAGACCGTTATAACGGATTAGTAGACCGTTATAACAGCTTAGTAGGCCGTTGTAACGGGATAGCAGACAGTTATAACGTATTGGTAGACCGTTATAGCGAAATACTAAACCGCTATAACGAGATACTAGATCTTTATAGCAGAATAGTAGACCGTTATAACGGTAGACTTAACAGTCATAAAGAAATACAAGACCGCTATAACGAGATAGTAGACCGTTATAACGAAATACTATACAGTTATAACGGATAGTAGACCGTTATGACGGAAGACTTGACCGTTATAACGAAATAAAAGACCTCTTTAACGGATTAGTAGACCGTTATAATGGATTAGTAGACCGTTATAACGGATGAGTAGACCGTTATAATGGATTAGTAGACCGCTATAACGTGATACTAGACCGTCATAACAAAATACTAGACCGCTATAATGGGATAGTAGACCGTTATAACAAAATACTAGACCGTTAAAACGGAATAGTAGACCGCCATAACGAAATACTAGACCGTTATAACGGAATAGTAGACCGTTATAACGGATTAGTAAGCCGTTATAACGGATTTGTAAGCCGTTATAGCGTGATACTAGACCGTTAAAACAAAATACTAGACCGTTATAACAGGAAAGTGGACCTTTATAACGAGATACTAGACCGCTACAACGGAATAGTATACCGTTATAACGGAAGACTTGACCGTTATAAAGGAATAGTAGACCTCTTTAATGGATTAGTAAACCTTTAGACCGGATTAGTAGACTGTTATAACGGATTAGTATACCGTTATAACGTGATACTAGACCGTCATAAAAAACTACTAGACCGTTATAACGGGATAGTAGACCGTTATAACGAAATACTATACCGTTATAACGGAATAGTAAACCGTTACAGCGAAAGATTAGATCGTTATAACGGAATAGTAGACAGTTATAATGAGATACTAGACCATTATAACGGGATAGTAGACCGTTTTAACGGTATTACTAGACCGTTATAGCGGATTATTAGACGTTAAAAGAAATTTTAAAAAAATCTGATTGTCATAAAAAAATCTTATTGTCATAAAAATATTCTTTTTTAGCTGATATAGTTTTTTCCTTTGAATTACCCATACCTGTATTGATATCTGGGCGGATGTAAAATTCTTATCTTTGAAAAAAAAAAATGAAAATGGCTGCCAAGAAATCGCCGAAATTATTATGCTTTTGCTAATTCTTCTTATTGAAAACCCTCTCTTAGAGCATTACACGCCGTGATAATTACTTAATGCACATCATTACGCATATAAGACAATGAACAGTAATAATCTACTTGTTCACTTGTATCCTACATAAGGGGGGGGGGCACCTTCAATTACAAGGGAGGGGGACTATTTTTTAAATATATATTTCCAAACTAAATTTTCGTGAAATAAATAATTTTTCAATGCTGTAAATAAATATTAAAATTTGAAATAAATGAGCAACATTATTTAATAATCCCCAAAAAATCGAGCCTCATTTATCCGGCATCATTAAATGACATTTAAATTTGTAAAGCCTCGCTTTGCTCGAATCGTTTGCTTCCAGAGGAAGGCTAGTCTTAGCTTGGGATCCAAATTTGTAGACAGAAAAATACATAAGGAAGTGAAGTGAAGTAAATATATATCTCCACACACAAACTGAAATAAATATACTGCTCGAGTGTGAAAAAAATACCCCCCCCCCCCCCTCTCGCAGATAGGCGAATATGCTAGCGAATGTGCTTATCAATTAAAATATTTGAAATTCGCAAAATAGATACAGATTGGTTTAAATGTGTGGTATAGCCCTATACGATACCGCGAAAACATACCAGTATTGGACTATAACACTGTGAATAACATCATATCGCTGTATATTTTGAAATTCTGATTAACGTTGCCTCTCACTCTTGTATAAACCAATTGATGTACAAAAGGCTACAGTTGACATACAAAGAGGAGGCCATTCGGCTTCCTGAGATTGGGCTTCCAAGGTCAAGTTAAGATCATTTCAAGGGTGTGTGTTTTCATATCGATGTCAATGACACCTGGAGGTCACCAGGGGTCAAATCTAGCTTACCTCCACAATTTAAAATAAATATCAGGATAGGGGTAATAATGGTAGAAGTTTTCATGCTTTAATCATGACATGCGAAATTGTTTCATTATGGTAGTTTAAACACTACTCTATGACCCTAGTATTTTGCCGAACTTTCTGAAAATATTGATGTAGTTTAGAAATTAATTCTGGTATCCGGTATGTAAAAAAACATCTTTTTTATGATCTTTGACAGTTTGACCTTGAAATGACCTTGATATGACCTCAACGGGTTTTTTCGACGGTACCCCAGTAAAACATAATCCCAACCCATGTCAGACTTCATAGCCCATTTATGTATCAATAGTTTGTCATGGGAACCCAAACTGTTGTTTAACAGCTGCTGCACACTGTCATTTTGCTCGTCCAATTAAACATTGAGGAAGGGATGTAGTCAGGGGAATACTAAGGGTGTATTTTCCCTCCCCAAGTTATATACTGCCCTAAATCTCCTAAAATGCGGATGGAAAAGATATCTGACCGGGACTGTTTCAAAACCAATCCTTTGTAATAGATGACTGCACCACTAGTATTGTTTTAATTGATTAAAAGTAGATATTTTTGCTATTTGTTGACATTTTGACCTCCAAATAACCCTAAAGTAACCTTGACATGACCTTGGTGTTATGTTTTTGATTAACATCAGTCTCTTAGAGTATTTGGCACACTTCTGGTATACAAAAACATCATATAGATAGTGTAATACACCATTTTTGGCTTCGCAATTGGATATTTTGACCTTTCGAGGTCAATGACCTCTAGAGGTCACCAGGGGTCAAATCTAACTTACCTCTTAAAATCTTTATCTTAAAATAAACCCCAGGATATGTACTAATAATGGTGGAAGTTTCATGCTTTAATCATAAAATGCACAATTGTTTCATTATGGCAGCTTAACCACTACACTAAAAGGGACTGTCTCAGGCTAAAATCATAGAAAAAACGGTGATTTTATTTTGGTTTCTTTATATGACTATATGATGTAAACATATCCATAGACTAGAACTGCAAAAGTTTTTAATTTTTGTGCTGCGCAGTTCTAGTCTATGGATATGCTTACATCATATGGTCATATTAAAAAGCCAAAATAAATGATTTTAGCCTGGGCCAGTCCCTTTAACGATTCGTGCAGTTTTAAAATAGTAATATTTTAACACGAAATTTGTGTTTATAATTCGTAACCATCTTATGTAAGAATTTGATCTTGTAAGATTTATAATGATATAGTTTAGCTATGACAATGCCCTATATTATTATGGTATTATCATTTTATGTTTATGCATTATTATACACTTCACCTGACATGTATAGCATTATTATCGTTGCAAGAGCTTTCGTTTTACGACAAAATATTTGTACCGACTCTCATGTAACAGCAACCTTTCACAGCCAGAGAGAATATTTCTAGTCATTATAAATTGCAGCTTTAGCGCATATCTGATTATGCCAATATATCTTCTTGTTTACATTGACCCGTGGGCGGAGGCCCTAGGGTAGTGGTTAGCACCGCTGCCTTTCACGCCAGAGTTCGGGGTTCGGTTCCCGGTCTCGGCGGTTTGAAAGAAACAAAAATGTTTCTTCCCCATCCACGTGTGAAAGTCAGTATTATGGGGAGCCTCCGTGACCGAGAGGTAGCGTGCTCGGCCTCAGACCGCCAGGGCTCGAATTTCGAATCCTGTGTCTGGAGGACAGTGTCATCTCAATCATCTCACCATCCTCAGGAGGTTCTCCTGGCCCAGTTTAGCCTATATGTGCACAAAAGTGGCCTAAAGCCCGATTCATTTCATTTACATTGACCCGTATACGTATTTACATCGTTGCAAGAGCGTTCGCTTTACGAGTACGTATTACGACCCCTGTTAACAGCCAGATCGCTCTATTTGTATCAGTCATTGCAAGTTGCGGCTTTAGCGCATTTATGATATGATGAGTATTTCTTAGCATTATTTGATATTCCCACATCGTTACAAGAGCTTTCGCTTTCTGATAACGTACTTCACCTCTCAGGTAATAAGCACCCCAATGAGAGCCAGTGAGCTTTAATCACCTCTAATTTGTAGCTTTCGCGCAAACAAAAGAAGTTGGTGATATTTTTTTCACCCTGTAACTTTTCGTATATTTGTTGCAAGAGCTATCGCTTTACGATTACAGATTACAACTTTTTTTTATTGTCTTAAGTCATGTTGTTACTTTGCAGCTTTAGCGCAAAACACGTAATATATGTAAATAATTGTAAGACAAGTATTTTTATATTATCATGATCATTGATTAGATATAAGTAAACCGTTGGATACATCCTCAACCAGGTAACGCATATACTTAATTGGTATAATGTTCAGTTGGGTTAAATATGGCACGCTTACTCTCTTAATTACAATGTATTATGTACGATGATGTATTGTATTGCATTTACTATGTTTGCCATGAGACGACTGCCTGATATACTGACATATACGGGGGTATGATTAGAGTTAGTATGTAGTGTAGGCAGGACAAGTGTATATGGTATAAAGTATCCTTGGGTATATTATGCATTTTTCTATTTTTTTTCTGGGGGCTTACACTTAGTTTCGGGACGAAACTTACTTTCCGCCGAGACGTATATCGTACGGCTTATTTTATATTAATGGTCCCGGGGCTTATAATATTTACTTGTTTAGATACGTAACATACCGCCGACCGCCAGTGACGGAATGTTTATACAATAGGCTAGCACTCTAGGTCCTAAAGGAACGACACTCGGTATCAATCTTAACGCCACTTATTACGAAGTGATCTGTTTACAGATGACCAGCCAGCAAATGCAGAGTTATGCTAGCATGTTCATTTTGGGTCGATTAAGACTAAAATTAGGATGCTAGATGTAATTTTATTTATTAGGACAAGTTAACTAAATTTGAACTTTATAAGCCTTTAGCTTGTAAAGGTGCCATTACGTTTTTCTGGATATATATATCATTCTAGCTTTGACAGGTCACCGTTGGCGACGGTTGAGTTTAGCAGCCAAGTTTGCGCCAAAAATCCAGCAAACCAGTTGGTCTGCATAATTCCCGGGATGCAGTTGTGAGTGACAGGCAAACCACGTGCGTTTGGGCCTATAAATATAAAGAAAGCGCAATCGCGCACCATGCTAGGAGGCTACTATGCTACCAGACTACGCTTACCATGTTATTACTTGGAGACTGTATGCTCCCCGGGGAGTTGAAATGGCACTCGAATGAACAGGTCCAGTGACCAGGGGGTAAGATGTAAAGTCCGATGATAGGTCTTAAGACTTGATATCAGACTATAAAAAACCTTTACCTTTTACCTTTACTATATATCATCACTTATAGAAAGTTACTAGAGGATTATTATGGCTAGAATGTAAATACAGTGTTCTACACGTTACCACTTGATAGTGACAGACATGCCACGTATTCGGATTAACCCTTTGACTTCCAGGCCGGAGTGCATGCCAGGATCCAGATATACTGGTGTAGGAGTTCTATTTTTCGTCATTTGAAGCTGGAATTGCTAACGCAATTTCCAGCTTCAAATGACAAAAAATACATAAATGTAGTATATATTTGACGAAAACTTGTGTCATTTTATGGTTACGTTCATTGACGAATGACGACGGAAATTTCCGTCATGTATGGTAGTGAAAAGGTTAATAAAGTTTACAAGTTCATCTCATCTACATCTAACATAGTTATGTTCACCACAACAGATCACCAGACACCAGTCATCAGTCATAAACTAAACTTTCATCACGCATACCCCCCCCCCCCCAGAACCCCCGTGCGATAAATATTGTGCACTTTTTAAAATACTTTTCTTCTTTAGATTGTTTAGAAAAAGCTTGCGCTTACATTAACATCCTTCGTAAATGGCAAGATGTCCTAACGTTACTTAAGTATCTACGCTTTTCCAGAGTGATTTTTTCACCACTAACAAAAATGTTTTTTTTTATCTCTGGTTGTTGGTGCGGGAAACTGGTATTTACATTACTATCATGGCTATGTCACTTTTAACATTAAATTTAATTGTAAGTGTTATCTGATATCCTCATAATAACATGTACTTTTAAATAGCTTCCTCTGAAAGTGTTCATTCTAAGTGTACCTATGATTAGATTGTGAATATTTTAATCTGTATATATCTTGTACACATATTTTAGAAATTTATTGTATTATTGAATGTATAACATGGCACTTATTTAAAAAATAGCATCTTTGCTAATATACACCCTGTATAAAGATATTTTAATAAATAATAAATAAATAAACATGGCCGATACTTCTCCCTTGTCTCAAAATACTGGCCTTTGTTATATTACGCTTGTGTTGTATGACTAAATCCATATGATTAGGTATTGGTTATAGATTACTTAAATACATACAGATAGACCTGTAACATGAACGTGGAACTGCTTTTCTAATTACCGTGGTTACGAGCGGCATCTCCGCGGCTTAACCCTTTGACTTCCAGGCCGGAGTGCATGCCAGGATCCAGATATACTGGTGTAGGAGTTCTATTTTTCGTCATTTAAAGCTGGAATTGCTAACGCAATTTCCAGCTTCAAATGACGAAAAATACATAAATGTAGTATATATTTGACGAAAATTTGTGTCATTTTATGGTTACGTTCATTGACGAATGACGACGGAAATTTCCGTCATGTATGGTAGTGAAAAGGTTAAATAATTGGTGAAATTTTCAATAGGCTTATACAGTAGTGCCTCTCTAAAAGGATCACCTAGGGACTCAGCAAAAGTGGTCACATTAGCGATGTCGTCCCCTAAGTGAAATTGCACATTATACCAATGATATTTCAGTTATTTGATTATAATACCTTATAATATATGAACATTTGCATGATCCAAGCACAGTATGTGTACCATTAACTATGTGTATAAGAGATAAAACAAACAAAAAACAAACACATAAAAATAACAATGTTTTTTATTTAATTAGCCCTTGAAATAATTATCAAAATTGAACAAAACATTTATTTTACATTGAATAAATCATTCATTGAGGTTTGCATGCTGTCTCTAGACTGCATCAGCAACATGCAAACTATCTTGAGCACTCATCAACATTTCAACAGAAACAGTCCTTTTCCACAACAGAGCGATAGAATTGAGCCTGTCCCTTCTGGAGTATCTGAAAATATTTTAGATCTCGTCGGTCATCATCTTCTTCGTCTAATCTACTAATAATGTCACTGACTTGCATCTATGAGATTTATTTTTGTTCTTTGAGCGTGAGCTTATTACTTTTAATTTTTACCATATTGCTGCACAACATTGAATGACTTTTATTCATTCATATCATTTTTTATGTCTTTGTCATGGTAATTCTGTTACCCATCATATAGAAATGGAGCACAAAAATACAATAACAGAGGCAATCATCAAATAGAGGCCCTGTTGGTAAAATAAAGTTGTGTTTAACGGTGATTTTCAACGCTTCTATAATGTCGCTAAACAAGCTATTATGCGACTGCGAGTAGATCAGCACTTCACATGGTGGCAGTTTAGCACCTTCTAACTCCAAGGGGACGATATATATGGATCATTTTTCGCGGGATATGGAAGTTAGTGATTTTATGTAGTGGCGAATCCAGGACCTGAAGAAAAGGGGCGCCGGGGGTTTGGCTGGCCCACCAATTTTTTGGGAGGGTAAATACAGGCCAATTTAAGGGACTTTTTAGCTAAAATGTTGGTGTTTTATGTCACATCACATAATATAGATAAATAGACACATAGCAATTTTAAAACAAGCATATTTTCATTTTAATTTGCGAATAAAAGTCTCCAACTTATAAAAACGTATCTCGATGCAAATTTGAAAAACAAGGAGTAATATCACAAAAGAAACTATGATTGTAAGCATAAAGATTACAATTTGGGTTACTCTGCACGATTTCTGACATTTTAGGATGAAAATGAAAGATTTGTATCTCGTATTTTTGCATATGAGTATTAGGCCTACACTATTTAGAAACTTTATTTTTGCATTTTAAATGAATTTCCATTTGATTTGATATCACACTGGTCTATGTTTTTCCGCTTCACTCAAATGAGAACGAATACTTCTGAAGACTGCAGGATGTGAGATAGTGAGCGATCGACAATGTCGGAAGGCCTAGGCAGCCTTATTCAGGGCTAGCTATCCCAAACAGACATCCCAAACAAAACTACAATGAGTTCACAACTGACATTTAATTACCTGTTGTAACTATAATACTACTAGTAGTGGTTACAGCCATTTCAGTATGCGACACAGAGAATCAGTCCAAGTCACGTTAACCTTTACAACCCTGAAATATGTGTATATAAACCTTGGAAACCAACTGTATTTGAGATCCTAATGTACACAACGTTATTTACAATTGCATATTTGTATCATTATTGTATATATTTGTGTATATAGAGCTAAATAAAAAAATAAATACGATTTTTTCAATTTGAAATCGTCATAAATGTCTTAAGTAGCTGTTCCCGCTTCATTTGAATACCTATGTTAGGGGATTATGCAGTGCCATTATACATGTTTCAATTATTCCAGTGTCGGTAGCGTCCTTAGACGTCAGAATGTGACGTTTTAGATGTCAGATGTCAGATTCTGACGATTAAAAACGGCCCCCGCGCTGCAAGGGTTAGAGCGATATGCTTCGTCAACGCCAAGAGTTTACCTTGCGTATCGGTTGTCACGTAACAAATGTTGTATTCATGGTGGGCCAATGTCTGCGACGCTGGCCCAACGTTAAAACATCACTGGGTCAACGTCTTGTAGTTATTGGGTATATAGTGTTAGACAATATGCTACAATATTCCACTAGTACGATATCTTAGTTCATCATTTGGCAAATGATATTCAGGGCAGCTGTTTGATACTGACCACAGAAAAAACTTAATTTCTTCTTTGGATAACGCACACGCTGTATTTTAGGACGACTGTTCATTTCCTGACTAAATAGTCCAGGAGCTAGTTTTTGTAGGGGCTCTATTAGTGAGTTCGTTCAACATGCGTAGTATCTGAATTGACAGAATGGTAGAATGGTCCTTCGGCAACAACCCAAGGTAGTATGTACAAACAAATTGTGGTATCAGTTTTTTTGTACAGCCCTTTTTCTAACATAGGGGGTGTTTTTCGCAATGTTCGTCAAAGTGGAGGCCAAGTTCGGAAAATAGCCATATCTTTGCAATGAATGGACCAATGCTTACACTTTTGGTATCACTACACTCAGTATTAACTTATCGAACTTTTGGGTCCATCTGGCCGTAGATTGTGTATTGTGAGAATATAACAACTTACATTAAATCACATATCAATCGTAAATACGCTATGGATTTTTTTTCCTAAATCTTTACAAGAAATGAAACAAAAATTATACTAAGCGTATTGGCTAAAAATGTACTATATTACCAAAGTAAACAATGCTTCGGGAAAAAACGAAGAGCAAATTTGATTCCATAGGTGTAACTTTAATGGGACTGAGCTCACTTCATGCTGCGTACGGTCCTGGTGATTATAGATATATTCTAGTGGTCATTGAGACCACCCAAACCTGTTTAGCTTTAGGGGGTAGAGTTACGTAAACGTCTGTCGCTGCTGTTCTAATTTACCAATGTACACATGGAAATTCAATTCCCGTTACAATGATATATTGCATGTTGCAGTGGAGTAAATAGTCATCTCTCCACATACATTGAAACATAATTTTGTATTACACAAGAATAGAAATCAGCAACAAAACAAAATAATCAGGCCTAAAAAAAAATATTGTTTGTTTTCCGATTTCCGACCGACCCTATTAAAACACCTGCGACCCAAATTTATTTTAGGGATTTTCTAAAAAAAAAAAAAAAAAAAATTTTTTTTTTTTTTTTTAAGAAAATCCATAAAATAAGGAATGATGAGTTACTGGATGTAGTCAAAGTAACTGAATAAACGTTACGAAAAGGAGAGGAGAGGGTCAAAAAAACAAAAAATAGTTACGTAATGTACAGATAAGACATGCATGGAAGTGAATCTGGCCCCAAATAAACTAAAAAATAATTCTTACCTACCGATTTGGTGACAATAAAAAATAAAATAAATTTCCTACCTACCCACTGGTTAAAATGACAACAAATCGGAAACAAACATATATTTTTTTTGGCCTCAACATGGTCAATGAAAGCGACTAAATAAAACATAAGTAGTGCCCATATCTCCATGATACCATGGTTACCGATGTTTTCTGAAGTCAGATATGTATTGATTAAAACCCAGTGGTATTTAGATTTATAGATGTTGATATATTTTATTGATGTAGGAATATAGCAGCCTGTTATGAAAATGACTGTATTGAAACTGGGCTGAAATCTGAAACATTAAACTTAGCTCGGCAAAATAAGAATATAATTGTTATCCACTTGTTTTTACATAATTTGGGTGTGCTGAATTCGAATCAGTCCGATAACGTTCTATATTTAGTGTCCTTCACCGTTAAATATGAAAAACAAAAAATGGCCGCCAAAACCACATATCTTCTATTTTTTTCCGAAAAATAAATGCACAATTTCTGTTTTCTGCAGGATTTGGAGTTGAGAAATATATGTCTAATGTTTTTCGTTTAAAATGACCTTTCTTTGACCTTCAAATTCAATATGATTACAACCAGCACAAAATTATAGCGTTTTTATGCATCTAAACTATAATATAATAAAACAATATTATTTAATAAAAATTTAAAAAATAGACTAGTTAATACGACAAACTAACTTACAAGACATTCAAAACTAAGTTTAATGACATTATATTCTAACATGCTTTGATGTGCTTAGTATTTAGAATGACGTCATGATTTTAATGGTAAATATGCAAAATGACGGCCATCTTGAATTTTACGATACAATATGGGTCAGACGATGATAAATAAACATCCGACATGAGTATTTCGAACCCCAAATTATGCAAAAACCATAAATTGACCATTTCCGTGCGACAAAACAAGAGGCCCAGGGGCCTTGACGTTTGTCAACAGCATTGCAAAAAATCAGCTATAAATGTTTCAGGGATATCTATACTCTAAGATGCATTATCATGAAAAGATGTACAATATTAGACTATTATATCCTTTATATCGATCATTGGCTGCACCCTCTTACGTAATGCCAATTATGGAAATCACAATACACACAGTAGACCTAAGGATGAAGACCCATGAACGCTTTCTCAACTCACAAAATCTTTGCTGAAATGTTGCTGTAATGTTGTCAGGCCAACGTTGAGTCAGGTGTTAGTTGGCTGTATCAAATGCAATAAAATGCAGTGGCGGATCCAGCATGGGGCGTAGCCGGCGTACGCCCCCCCCCCCCTTATTAGTGAAAATATTGCTTTTTCATGCATTTTTCGGCTAAAATGTGGTTTACGCCCCCTCCTCTTACACATTCTGGATTCGCCACTGAAATGAAATAAATGGGGTTCTACACCACATTTGTACACTTATAGGCTAAACTAGGTAAGGAGAACCTTCTGAGGATGGTGAGATGAATGAGGTGTCACTGCCCTCCAGACACAGGATTTGAAATTGAGCCCTGTCGGTCACAAAGGCTGCCCACAATATTCAATATTTACAATTAAACAGGGAGAAAACATTTTGTTTCTTTGAAACTTGAATGCCAGAGCAGGAGACGAATCCGCAATCCGACTTTCCTAGCAGGCATATGTACAACATATTAAATGTGCATAATATATATTGGCCATGTCATTGCTATTTCTTACCTGTGATAATTGACAGCAATGTTTATACTCTGGTTCTGCCATAATAGTGTTCACTGTTCCACTTTGTTTTTCATTAATTACAAAAATAAAAAATATATATTTTAAAGTTTTATAGTACACATGCACGGCTGGTCCTCGTCTTCATCTTCGGAGTTTGGCCAGTAATTGGTAGAAAACAGTTAATGAATGGGAAAGCGTGAATTCAACTATGATGCTGCGTCACTAAAAAAACCCACTATTGGCCCAGCTGCTTTATAGACACTGAATTGACATTACTCCAGCACCTGACTCACACGGTATGGAGTGCACTATGTTAATGAGTGTGTCCGCTTATATAACAAGACAAAACAAAAAGTTTATTATTGGGTTTAAACTTATAAAATACCCCTATATTTTATGCACAATGATATACATGCTGGCATACATCTTGTATTTTACTTTAGAAAGTAGAATGATAATGGTAGGCCTACATATTATTACTTCTGTATCTGTATCTGTATATAACGTGGCAGTACGCACTATTGTGCTATCGCGCCACGGGAGTAACTTAGCAAGGCCTGTTATCATTCATGATATCATTCATGGGCTATATGTGCCAAGTACTCCATGTTGTGGATTGTTTGGGGTCTCGCCGGATGGAAACTGCGCCTACTTCCATTGAGGTTCTTTTACGTCCAACTCAAAGTCAGTCAGACGAGCCATCTGATTTACGTGGTTATCTGAGCCCCACGAGTGTATACAGCACCGGGCAGTCCCAGGCGGTCACCCATCCAATTATGAACCGGGCGCGACGTTGCTTAACTTCAGTGATCGAGCACAAACTGTTGAGCGAGCGCCGTATTCCGTATACTTTGAGACATGTTTTTAATATACATATATCGACTTCTGAAGTATGCAAACTTTTAGGTGCATCCCAGCAAACACAATACGGCGAACAGTGGATCAACACTCAAAGGTTTCTAATTTCAGAAGTTTAGCCAGACCATGCTTATTACAGAAGCTACATCGACTTAGTTAGTTTAATGTTGGGCCAGCAGTGCAGACGGTGGACTAGCATTAAACCAGGGATAACTGGATATTTAGTATATTGTTGTGCCGCCCTCTACATCGTTTACCCAACATTAAAGGAACATCATTTATTATTAATATTACTATTTGTAAATTCAATTTAAAATAAAGTCATGGCTTTGGTACCACACATTTTAGTAACTTCTAATTAGACCCCTATTAGCGTGATATTTAGGCATATATTACAATGTGATGTTGAATATCAGCTTCCATCGATGGGGTCTATAATACAAGAACATAAATTAGGCCTACTATTTGTGTTTTTAGCATAGACTTAGGTTGAAATCTACGTTCAGTTCAACTTGAATATAGCTCTTTTTAATATAGCCCAAATATAGGGACGCAGACGGTTATTATACGGCAATATAAATAGTTAAAACTATATGTATGAGATTGGTACTATTACATATTCAGTGCCCCGATTTATAAATTGGAAAAAGGGGGCCAAGGGGCCCATGATATTTTTCGGAGGGAGGGGGGCATTAGCCTTAGACGATGAGGCATGTGGCCCATTATTATTTCAAAAGGGGAGCATTTTTCCAACAACGAATAAAACACTTAAGGTTCATTCATATCACCTCATATCCCATATTAAACATTCATCAGGTGTTCATGCTGATAGAAATAGCAAAGATTCAATTTATTGGCACACAAGAAGTAAAATAATTCAATAAACCATGTGGACAAGAACCATATTGGCGGTCATGCTATTATTAAAACACGAAGAAGCGTTTGCAAGTAGGTTACAAGTGTCATCACGTCACCACGCACTCACATGAGTTAAAGCAGCCCCTTGGGATGACATCAGTTTTCGTTTTTAGTTTTGTAATGAAGTAGTGTATCCCACAGATCATGATTTTATTTTTTTCAGGATTTTTAGATTTTTATAAATATTTTTTATCAACATTTCTATGAAACCGCTTAAAACCCAAACAAACTTTTTGTACACCTAAGCACTTGCTAAAGGACGGTTAAATGTTCCTACGGCATTGGGCCACATGGTGATGCCGTCGGCCCAGCGTTGGGCAGACAATAAGTGTTGCAGGTGTATCACCTCATGTCCTGGCTAAAAGACACTAATCAGACACCAATTAGGGGCGATTGCTTTGATCTCCCCGTCCAAGACGTGGGAATATGTGGTTTGAAGTGCTGTATATTGCTGACTTGTTTTGTTTACATGGCAATATACGACCTGGAAATATAACTATTTCACTCTTTTTCGGTGCTTTAAAATTGTTTTTTGACTTTTTCGTATTTTCAGTTAAGATCAGTAGGCTGTATAGCTTCATATAAGTTGAATTTTTAAAATTGATAACATCGAAAATGTCTCATCCCAAGGGGTCCCTTTAATGTCACTTGTGTCAATCAATTGCGTCTACAATATCGAGTGTTATTGGCGTCGATCACATAGCTTGAGTGCTACTCTTGTCTTCCTCGGGTCCTGTCGGATCTCTTCTTGGGGCAGTGCCATCAACTTCCTCTGTTGTTGCCGCCGCTAGGACTACACCTAAATCACCTTCAACCGCTATAAGCGCGACTTTAGTCGCTTTAATCCGTTTTATTAGCCATTTAAACATCAAGATTTGTAAATTGCTTAGTCCTAAATTAAAAATTAAACAAATACGAGTTGTTTTCTCTCAGTAAAAGTTGTGTGTCAACTGTCAAGGTAGTGAGACACAACTCCAATTGTGTGAAAATTTAAATTATTTAATTCAGCGGTTTAAGGGTTAATATATTACTATTATTAGTTACAATGAATAACTTTGCTACAATATTTGCTGTACAAAATAAATTTGTAGGCTTATTATTATTCGTTATATATTGGCCCATTTTTTGAGAAATTTTTTTGCTTTTGATTTTAATGGCACATATAGTCTAAGTCCATATAGACATCTACACCACGTTCAAGGTAGAGATTAACCTTTGAAAATACATTGATAAATGCGGATACAACAGGTGTGGCGAAGTTGTGGCAAGGTTACTTAGCCCCATGTGGCAAGGTTACCAAAGCTGTGGCGAGGTTACTCAGCCTCCTGTGGCGAGGTTACCAAATCTGTGGCGAGGTTACCTTGTGGCGAGGTTACAGTCATGTTACAGTCCAATATTTCGTTGGAATCAGCAACATTTCAACTACATTTTGGTTTCAGTCGCTCGTTTTCTGTCATACTTTATTTAAATTTTATCGGTAAGCATATAGGCCTCTGTTTTTGATCATGGGATGCCGAGTCTTGACTCTGTTCTAACAACGCTGAATACTAATACTGAAACTAATACAGCGATACACAGCTCACAATTTGACAGTATGGGCCGTAATGGGCATCTATTGGCGGCACTACCATGTCAAAAATCAGAAATACGGGAATTATGTCTCTATATCTGGCCTAACTGGTAAATGCACAGCACAAAAATTTTAAAAAAACTTTTGCAGTTCTATTCCATGGACATGTTTACATCATATTGTCATATTAATAAGCCAAAATAGAATCAGTGTTTTTTTTATGATTTTAGCCTGAGCCAGTCCCTTTAATTCAGCAGGCAGGGCCTAGAACTTATCTTGAAAAATCCTATGGCCCACTAAAATTAACTTGTTGCGTCAAAAACAAAGATATTGCTCAAAGTGTGGCGCAGCGATAGAATGATGTCGGCCAGTTTTATTTTTTTGTGGGAATCCCGCAGTTAGGCCTATTCTTTATAAGTCAGGCACTGGGTATTCTTTACATCAGGCTCCAGAAACACCAGATAACACGATACATTGGCCCAATGCTGATGTAATGCTGGGCCACTGTCTGCCACGCTTGGCCAATATTATTCCAATCAAAACCCTTTAAGGTCTAATCACTATATTTAATCATGAACATATATTTTATCTGAACACTTCTTAAAGACGAAAGTAGGCCTACCTAACCTGGGGACCCCAAACGTTATATTGGACATATTCATAAGGACTGGTGCACAGAAATGTCAACTGTTTCTCACACACAGCACCCATATTTCCCCTAAATAGGACACAAACTCAGTTGGGCCGGGTTGCGGTCACAGCTGATCAGCAAACTTGAGTCATTGACACAATGTTAGCCTGATGGTGGCCCACCGTTTACAACACTGGGCCGACATTAGCATTGGCATACCAGTATATAGGCCTTAACAAGATAAACGTTCACCCAAAGCTAGCTTACTGCTGGTCTACGACCATGGCTCAGCTGTAAAACAGCATTGGCTAAAGGTTTCATTTTTGCAGGGAACACCGGCAACTCGATACCCTGACACAATGCTTGTTCAATGTTGGAATAGTGTAATAAATGATGGCACAACACTTAACCAACATTGGGTCAGTGCAAGCTAAAAGGAGGCAGTGACATCAGCGGAAAGGAAGTATATACTTGATTTACAAGTGAGCAAATACGGCCTTTTGGCAGCGCTATGGCACGAAGAGACGGGACGCCAGTTAAAAAGCAGTAGATGCCTAGTATACCAGGGAGCAGATATTGCCTTCTGACATTGCACAGACAGAACAGATAGTAACGGAAGTTAATGTTTGCGTGAAAAGTCAACTTAAAAGTTTGTCGAGTCGACAAACTAAAAAGAGGTGGAATTTACATTTTTGATAGCCATTTTGTTTTTCGTTCATTTGAAGGTGAATGTCGCAGCCATTTTATTTTGTTTTTCTACATTTACTTGTCAGTAATGTTTATTCCTGGTCCACTAAGTTACTTCAAATAAATCGTATTATTTTCAGCATGTTTAACCGTATAATGATAATAATAGTAAATATTTAAAAACGGTGGACGTATTAAATTTGAAGGTCAAATGAAGGTCATTTCTTCCCAAAGACACTCAACATAAATTTCTCGTATGAAAATCTTCCAGAAACCATAAATTGTGCTTTTATTTGTGATAAAACATAAAAAATACGGGGTTTTATTAACATTTTGGCGGCCATTTCATGTTTTGCCAATTTGAAGGCGAAGGCCACCAAATATAGGATATTATATATATCGACAGATTCAAATTCAGCACACCCAAATTATGTAAAAACAAATTATATAAAAATATACACTAAATACCGACCAATGCTCAATATTTCAGATTTCAGCCCTGACTGAACACACACATTATCATAAAAGGCTGCAATAATTTTCCATTAAAAAATATAAGTGATATTTATAGTTATAAATAACACTCTTTTTTAAGCATACATATATTTGGTTCAGAAAACATATGCCAAATATCGATATGTCAAATAATTATGTTTTATTTAGACGCTTTCATTGAGCATGTTGACTATTTTGTTTTGTTGCTTATGTCTATTCTTGTGTAATAAAAAATTATGTTTCAACATATGTGGAGAGATGACTATTTACTCCACTGCAACATGCAATATATAGTTGTAACATGATTTGAATTTCCATGTGTACATTGATAAACTAAAACAGCAGCGACAGACGTTTACGTAACTCTACCCCTCAAATCTAAACCGGTTTGGGTGGTCTCAATGACCACTAGAATATATCAATAATAACCAGGACCGTACGCAGCATGAAGTGAGCTCAGTCTCATTAAAGTTACACCTATGGAATCAAATTTCCTCTTAATTTTTTCCAGAAGCATTGTTTATTTTGGTCATATGATGCATTTTTAGCCAATACGCTTAGTATAATTTCTGTTTCATTTCTTGTAAAGATTAGGAGAAAAATCCATAGCGCATTTATGATTGAGATGTGACTTGATGTAAGTTGTTATATTCTCAAAATACACAATCTAATCTAAGGCCAGACGGAACCAAAAGTTAGATAAGTTAATACTGGGTGTAGTGATACCAAAAGTGTAAGCATTGGTTCATCCATTGCAAAGATATGGCTATTTTCCGAGCTTGACCTCCACTTTGACGAACATAGCGAAAAACGGTTACAGTCCGCTTTTCCGAAGGTTCATTTTTACGAAGGTTCATTTTTCCGAAGGTTCATTGTTCCGAAGGTCCATTGTTCCGAAAAAAAGGTTTATTGTGCCGAAGGTTTATTGGTCCGAAGGGTCATTTATCCGAAATAGGGGTTCATTGCTCCGAAGGTTCATTGTTCCGAAGGTTCATTGTTCCGAAATAGAGGTTCATTGTTCCGAAGGGTCATTCATCCGAAATAGAGGTTCATTGATCCGAAGGTTTATTATTCCGAAGGTTCAGTATTCCGAAATCTCACATCCCCCCAACAGGAAAATGTTAATTTGCTATGAAATGATTAGGGCTTTCGGACGGGCCACTTTTGTGCACATACAGGATAAACTGGGCCAGGAGATGGTTCACGAGATGAATCAGATGACACTGTTATCCAGACACAGGATTCGCACCCGGGCAGTCTTGAGGTCGAGCACGCTACCTCTCGGTCACGGAGGTTACCCCCAATATTTAGTTTTACGAATGTATGGAGAAGAAACATTTTGCTATGACTATAAAAATATTATGATATTTTTAACATGATAAGCTCAATAAATACACATATTGAACTCAGATGTTAACAATGATCCAAGACATTTGAGAATCATCACTAAAAAATGCAAAAGCATAGATCTAGCTGACTTAATTATAATTATTATAAAAATTAAAATATATTATAAATTGCTAATGTATCCCCATGTATCATCATGTCAAGTGTAAAGTATTCATACTTGACATGTTCAGCAGCGCGTACTGGATATGTCACTTTGTGGTTGCCGAATACTTCAGTTAACATCACTATCAGACACATTGTAAACTTATACCAATCGTTGCAGACGCTTTTTAAACCCAGTTAGAGCTACAGAGTGACATAATTCGTGGTTTTGTTTTACCATGTTTAATGTGTACGTTATATAATTCTCAAATCAACTAACAATCAATGAAAGCTGTGTCATTTCGTGTCAATGGGGTAACACATATTATAATAATTATTGACTAGCAGCACAATGTGAATTATATATCATTTATCATTAGCAAATTAAATTGGATACTATCACATAGCAGGTGGATTATTGGCTCGTACCGAGCTAATATTAGTGCGAGAAAAATATTTAATCCGCTTTGTACCAGTTTTACTTTATTTAGATGGTTTTCGAACTGAAACATGTAAAAAGGTACACATCATTAACTAAAGGCTTCCAACATATTCTCAACTTTGATGAACGAATCAAAAACCTATTGTTACAAAAATGAGGCCAATTCATATTACATAAACTACACATGATAAAACTGTTATTTTATCCAATAAACATGTAGCTATGCATAGACGACATCATATACATAATATCCCACCATGTCTACATATACAACACTTTTAAATTTTAAGTATTATTTTATTGTTTTTAGGTTCAGTGATTTATTCAATCCTCTGTGTTATCCAGTTTATTTGGTATTAAGATATTTTTATTCACCAATTACAACAGCACAAAAACATTATTGTAGTACAATGTTCTTCTTATTATGTGCATGTCTCGGCTGTGGTGAAGCAGCTGACCACATGATCACCAAAATGCAGACGACTTCTCTATCCTTTTTTCTTTGCCACATACATAGTATTGTATAATACATCTTATTATTGTATTAGGCCTCTTTATCTGTATTAGTGAGGCGCACAACGGGATCAAATATGTCAAAACTGTGATCAATAACGATTTACCTTCTTAAGCATAAAAATATTACCAATATGCCTAATCAGTGTAATAATAATATTCAGCTCTTTAAAAAATAGGCGATAAAAACGTGTGTTTTTTGTGAGTATTATAAATAATAATGGTGGGCCAATGTCTGCGACGCTGGCCCAACGTTAAAACATCACTGGGTCAACGTCTTGTAGTTATTGGGTATATAGTGTTAGACAATATGCTACAATGTTCCACTAGTACGATATCTTAGTTCATCATTTGGCAAATGATATTCAGGGCAGCTGTTTGATACTGACCACAGAAAAAAACTTAATTTCTTCTTTGGATAACGCACACACTGTATTTTAGGACGACTGTTCACTTCCTGACTAAATAGTCCAGGAGCTAGTTTTTGTAGGGGCTCTATTAGTGAGTTCGTTCAACATGCGTAGTATCTGAATTGACAGAATGGTAAAATGGACCTTCGGCAACAACCCCAGGTAGTATGTACAAACAAATTGTGGTATCAGTTTTTTTGTACAGCCCATTTTCTAACATAGGGGGTGTTTTTCGCTATGTTCGTCAAAGTGGAGGTCAAGTTCGGAAAATATCCATATCTTTGCAATGAATGGACCAATTCTTACACTTTTGGTATCATTACACTCAGTATTAACTTATCGAACTTTTGGGTCCGTCTGGCCGTAGATGTGTATTGTGAGAATATAACAACTTACATCAAATCACATATATCTATCGTAAATACGCTATGGATTTTTTTTCGTAAATCTTTACAAGAAATGAAACAGAAATTATACTAAGCGTATTGGCTAAAAATGTACTATATTACCAAAATAAACAATGCTTCGGAAAAAAAACGAAAAGCAAATTTGATTCCATAGGTGTAATTTTAATGGGACTGAGCTCACTTCATGCTGCGTACGGTCCTGGTGATTATAGATATATTCTAGTGGTCATTGAGACCACCCAAACCTGTTTAGCTTTAGGGGGCAGAGTTACGTAAACGTCTGTCGCTGCTGTTCTAATTTACCAATGTACACATGGAAATTCAATTCCCGTTACAATGATATATTGCATGTTGCAGTGGAGTAAATAGTCATCTCTCCACATACGTTGAAACATAATTTTGTATTACACAAGAATAAAAATCAGCAACAAAACAAAATAATCAGGCCTAAAAAAAATATTGTTTGTTTCCGATTTCCGACTGACCCTATTAAAACACCTGCGACCCAAATTCATTTTATGGATTTTCTAAAAAAAAAAAAAAAATTTTTTTTTTTTTTTTTTATGAAAATCCATTAAATAAGGAATGATGAGTTACTGGATGTAGTCAAAGTAACTGAAAAAACGTTACGAAAAGGAGAGGAGAGGGTCAAAAAAACAAAAAATAGTTACGCAATGTACAGATAAGACATGCATGGAAGTGAATCTGGCCCCAAATAAACTAAAAAATAATTCTTACCTACCGATTTGGTTAAAGTGACAATAAAAAATAAAATAAATTTTCTGAAGTCATATATGTATTGTTTAACACCCAGTGGTATTTAGATTTATAGATGTTGATATATTTTATTGATGTAGGAATATAGCAGCCTGTTATGAAAATGACTGTATTGAAACTGGGCTGAAATCTGAAACAATAAACTTAGCTCGGCAAAATAAGAATATATTTGTTATCCACTTGTTTTTACATAATTTGGGTGTGCTGAATTCGAATCAGTCCGATAACGTTCTATATTTATTGTCCTTCACCTTTAAATTTGAAAAACAAAAAATGGCCGCCAAAACCACATATCTTCTATTTTTCCCGAAAAATAAATGCACAATTTCTGGTTTCTGCAGGATTTGGAGTTGAGAAATATATGTCTAATATTTTTCGTTTAAAATGACCTTTCTTTGACCTTCAAATTCAATATGATTACAACCAGCACAAAATTATAGCGTTTTTATGCATCTAAACTATAATATAATAAAACAATATTATTTAATAAAAATTTAAAAAATAGACTAGTTAATACGACAAACTAACTTACAAGACATTCAAAACTAAGTTTAATGACATTATATTCTAACATGCTTTGATGTGCTCAGTATTTAGAATGACGTCATGATTTTAATGGTAAATATGCAAAATGACAGCCATCTTGAATTTTACGATACAATATGGGTCAGACGATGATAAATAAACATCCGACATGAGTATTTCGAACCCCAAATTATGCAAAAACCATAAATTGAGCATTTCCGTGCGACAAACCAAAACAAGAGGCCCAGGGGCCTTGACGTTTGTCAACAGCATTGCAAAAAATCAGCTATAAATGTTTCAGAGAATGTATAACTATACTCTAAGATGCATTATCATGAAAAGATGTACAGTATTAGACTATTATATCCTTTATATCGATCATTGGCATTTATATTATTATGTTCGGTTCCCATAATACATTTTGCTGATTTTACACACGTTCTGAAGCACTGCACCTAGTGACATATGCCTGACAAAGAATCATTTCACAGGACTAAAATGTCAAAGGGACTGGCCCAGGCTAAAATCATAAAAAAATCGCTGGTTTTATTTTGGCTTCTTAATATTACCATAAGATGTAAACATGTCCATAGACTAAAACTGCAAAAGTTTTTTAATTTTTCCGCTGTGCATTCACCAGTTAGGCTAGATATAGAGACGAAATTCCTGATTTCTAATTATGGACAATGTTAAAAATAAGAAATATATAGTCTATGGACATGTTTACATCATATGGTCATATTAAGAAGCCAAAATAAAATCATGATTTTTTTATGATTTTAGCCTGGGCCAGTCTCTTTAATATTACAAAAGTGCAATTATTACTTCTTCTGGGACTTTTATTATGCCCCAGTTAGCCAGGAATTCTCACGAAATATCAGCTTTTATTGTTTCTTACTCAGCCATGAAATATACAGTAGCCCTAATCCATCATTATCACATGTAGACGTAATGCACTTTCACTGCACCCTCTTACGTAATGCCAATTATGGAAATCACAATACACACAGTGGACCTTTGTACACATATAGGCTAAACTAGGTAAGGAGAACCTCCTGAGGATGGTGAGATGAATGAGGTGTCACTGCCCTCCAGACACAGGATTCTAAATTGAGCCCTGTCGGTCACGGAGGCTGCCCACAATATTCAATATTTACGATTAAACAGGGAGAAAACATTTTGTTTCTTTGAAACTTGAATGCCAGAGCAGGAGACGAATCCGCAATCCGACTTTCCTAGCAGGCACCAGCCCCCGTTCCCCCCCCCCCCCCGCCCTTCGGTATTGTTATCACATATATACAAACACATTACCTGTGGATTTAATATTGGTTCACCGTCAGGGGCGCTGCCCAACATTTTTCATATTTTATTCTGTACAACATATTAAATGTGCATAATATATATTGGCCATGTCATTGCTATTTCTTACCTGTGATAATTGACAGCAATGTTTATACTGTGGTTCTGCCATAATAGTGTTCACTGTTCCACTTTGTTTTTCATTTATTACAAAAATAAAAAATATATATATTAAAGTTTATAGTCCACATGCACGGCTGGTCCTCGTCTTCATCATTGGAGTTTGGCCAGTAATTGGTAGAAAACAATTAATGAATGGGAAAGCGTGAATTCAACTATGATGCTGCGTCACTAAAAAACCCACTATTGGCCCAGCTGCTTTATAGACACTGAATTGACATTACTCCAGCACCTGACTCACACGGTATGGAGTGCATTATGTTAATGAGTGTGTCCGCTCATATAACAAGACAAAGCAAAAAGTTTATTATTGGGTTTAAACTTATAAAATACCCCTATATTTTATGCACAATGATATACATGCTGGCATACATCCTGTATTTTACTTTAGAAAGTAGAATGATAATGGTAGGCCTACATATTATTACTTCTGTATCTGTATATTACGTGGCAGTACGCACTATTGTGCTATCGCGCCACGGGAGTAACTTAGCAAGGCCTGTTATCATTCATGGGCTATATGTGCCAAGTACTCCATGTTGTGGATTTTTTGGGGTCTCGCCGGATGGAAACTGCGCCTACGTCCATTGAGGTTCTTTTACGTCCAACTCAAAGTCAGTCAGACGAGCCATCTGATTTACGTGGTTCTCTGAGCCCCACGAGTGTATACAGCACCGGGCAGTCCCAGGCGGTCACCCATCCAATTATGAACCGGGCGTGACGTTGCTTAACTTCAGTGATCGAGCACAAACTGTTGAGCGAGCGCCGAATTCCGTAAACTTTGAAACATGTTTTTAATATACATATATCCACTTCTAAAGTATGCATACTTTTAGGTGCATCCCAGCAAACACAATACGGCGAACAGTGGATCAACACTCAAAGGTTTCTAATTTCAGAAGTTTAGCCAGACCATGCTTTCTACAGAAGCTACATCGACTAGTTTAATGTTGGGCCAGCAGTGCAGACGGTGGACTAGCATTAAACCAGGGATAACTGGATATTTAGTATATTGTTGTGCCACCCTCTACATCGTTTACCCAGCATTAAAGGAACATAATTTATTATTAATATTGCTATTTGTAAATTCAATTTAAAATAAAGTTATGGCTTTGGTACCACACATTTTAGTAACTTCTAATTAGACCCCTATTAGCGTGATATTTAGGCATATATTACAATGTGATGTTGAATATCAGCTTCCATCGATAGGGTCTATAATACAAGAACATAAATTAGGCCTACTATTTGTGTTTTTAGCATAGACTTAGGTTGAAATCTACGTTCAGTTCAACTTGAATATAGCTCTTTTTAATATAGCCCAAATATAGGGACGCAGACGGTTAATATACGGCAATATAAATAGTTAAAACTATATGTATGAGATTGGTACTATTACATATTGAGTGCCTCGATTTATAAATTGGAAAAAGGGGGCCAAGGGGCCCATGATATTTTTCGGAGGGAGGGGGGCATTAGCCTTAGACGATGAGGCATGTGGCCCATTATTATTTCAAAAGGGGGGCATTTTTCCAACAACGAATAAAACACTTAAGGTTCATTCATATCACCTCATATCCAATATTAAACATTCATCAGGTGTTCATGCTGATAGAAATAGCAAAGATTCAATTTATTGGCACACAAGAAGTGAAATCATTCAATAAACCATGTGGACATGAACCATATTGGCGGTTATGCTATTATTAAAACACGAAGAAGCGTTTGCAAGTAGGTTACAAGTGTCATCACGTCACCACGCACACAGTTAATGTCACTTGTGTCAATCAATTGCGTCAACAATATCGAGTGTTATTGGAGTCGATCACATAGCTTGAGTGCTACTCTTGTCTTCCTCGGGTCCTGTCGGATCTCTTCTTGGGTCTCTTCTTGGGGCAGTGCCATCAACTTCCTCTGTTGTTGCCGCTAGGACTACACCTAAATTACCTTAAACCGCTATAAGCGCGACTGTAGTCGCTTTAATCCGTTTTATTAGCCATTTAAACATCAAGATTTGTAAATTGCTTAGTCTTAAATTACAAATTAAACAAATACGAGTTGTTTTCTCTCAGTAAAAGTTGTGTGTCAACTGTCAAGGTAGTGAGACACAACTCCAAGTGTGTGAAAATTTAAATTATTTAATTCAGCGGTTTAAGGGTTAATATATTACTATTATTAGTTACAATGAATAAATTTGCTACAATATTTGCTGTACAAAATAAATTTGTAGGCGTATTATTATTCGTTATATATTGGCCCATTTTTTGAGAATTTTTTTTGCTTTTGATTTTAATGGCACATATAGTCCATATAGACATCTACACCACGTTCAAGGTAGAGATTAACCTTTGAAAATACATTGATAAATGCGGATACAACAGGTGTGGCGAAGTTGTGGCAAGGTTACTTAGCCCCATGTGGCAAGGTTACCAAAGCTGTGGCGAGGTTACTCAGCCTCCTGTGGCGAGGTTACCAAATCTGTGGCGAGGTTACCTTGTGGCGAGGTTACAGTCATGTTACAGTCCAATATTTCGTCGGAATCAGCAACATTTCAACTACATTTTGGTTTCAGTCGCTCGTTTTCTGTCATACTTTATTTAAATTTTATCGGTAAGCAAATAGGCCTCTGTTTTTGATCATGGGATGCCGAGTCTTGACTCTGCTCTAACAACGCTGAATACTAATACTGAATCTAATACAGCGATACACAGCTCACAATTTGACAGTATGGGCCGTAATGGGCATCTATTGGCGGCACTACCATGTCAAAAATCAGAAATACGGGAATTATGTCTCTATATCTGGCCTAACTGGTAAATGCACAGCACAAAAATTTTAAAAAAACTTTCGCAGTTCTATTCCATGGACATGTTTACATCATATGGTCATATTAATAAGCCAAAATAGAATCACTGTTTCTTTTATGATTTTAGCCTGAGCCAGTCCCTTTAATTCAGCAGGCAGGGCCTAGAACTTATCTTGAAAAATCCTATGGCCCACTAAAATTAACTTCTTGCGTCAAAAACAAAGATATTGCTCAAAGTGTGGCGCAGCGATAGAATGATGTCGGCCAGTTTTATTTTTTGTGGGAATCCCGCAGTTAGGCCTATTCTTTATAAGTCAGGCACTGGGTATTCTTTACATCAGGCTCCAGAAACACCAGATAACACGATACATTGGCCCAATGCTGATGTAATGCTGGGCCACTGTCTGCCACGCTTGGCCAATATTATTCCAATCAAAACTCTTTAAGGTCTAATCACTATATTTAATCATGAACATATATTTTATCTGAACACTTCTTAAAGACGAAAGTAGGCCTACCTAACCTAGGGACCCCAAACGTTATATTGGACATATTCATAAGGACTGGTGCACAGAAATGTCAACTGTTTCTCACACACAGCACCCATATTTCCCCTAAATAGGACACAAACGCAGTTGGGCCGGGTTGCGGTCATAGCTGATCAGCAAACTTGAGTCATTGACACAATGTTAACCTGATGATGGCCCACCGTTTACAACACTGGGCCGACATTAGCATTGGCATACCAGTATATAGGCCTTAACAAGATAAACGTTCACCCAATGCTAGCTTACTGCTGGCCCATCGTCTACGACCATGGCTCAGCTGTAAAACAGCATTGGCTAAAGGTTTCATTTTTGCAGGGAACACCGGCAACTCGATACCCTGACACAATGCTTGTTCAATGCTGGAATAGTGTAATAAATGATGGCACAACACTTCACCAACATTGGGTCAGTGCAAGCCAAAAGGAGGCAGTGACATCAGCGGAAAGGAAGTATATACTTGATTTACAAGTGAGCAAATACGGCCTTTTGGCAGCGCTATGGCACGAAGAGACGGGACGCCAGTTGAAAAGCAGTAAATGCCTAGTATACCAGGGAGCAGATATTGCCTTCTGACTTTGCACAGACAGAACAGATAGTAACGGAAGTTAATGTTTGCGTGAAAAGTCAACTTAAAAGTTTGTCGAGTCGACAAACTAAAAAGAGGTGGAATTTACATTTTTGATAGCCATTTTGTTTTTCGTTCATTTGAAGGTGAATGTCGCAGCCATTTTATTTTGTTTTTCTACATTTACTTGTCAGTAATGTTTATTCCTGGTCCACTAAGTTACTTCAAATAAATCGTATTATTTTCAGCATGTTTAACCGTATAATAATAGTAATAGTAAATATTTAAAAACGGTGGACGTATTAAATTTAAAGGTCAAATGAAGGTCATTTCTTCCCAAAGACACTCAACATAAATTTCTCGTATGAAAATCTTCCAGAAACCATAAATTGTGCTTTCATTTGTGATAAAACATAAAAAATACGGGGTTTTATTAACATTTTGGCGGCCATTTCATGTTTTGCCAATTTGAAGGCGAAGGCCACCAAATATAGGATATTATTCGACAGATTCAAATTCAGCCCACCCAAATTATGTAAAAACAAGTGGGTAAAAATATACACTAAATACCGACCAATGCTCAATATTTCAGATTTCAGCCCTGACTGAACACACACATTATCATAAAAGGCTGCAATAATTTTCCATTAAAAAATATAAGTGATATTTATAGTTATAAATAACACTTTTTTTTAAGCATACATATATTTGGTTGAGAAAACATAGGCCAAATATCGATATGTCAAATAATTATGTTTTATTTAGACGCTTTCATTTAGCATGTTGACTATTTTGTTTTGTTGCTTATGTCTATTCTTGTGTAATAAAAAATTATGTTTCAACATATGTGGAGAGATGACTATTTACTCCACTGCAACATGCAATATATAGTTGTAACATGATTTGAATTTCCATGTGTACATTGATAAACTAAAACAGCAGCGACAGACGTTTACGTAACTCTACCCCTCAAATCTAAACCGGTTTGGGTGGTCTCAATGACCACTAGAATATATCAATAATAACCAGGACCGTACGCAGCATGAAGTGAGCTCAGTCTCATTAAAGTTACACCTATGGAATCAAATTTCCTCTTAATTTTTTCCAGAAGCATTGTTTATTTTGGTCATATGATGCATTTTTAGCCAATACGCTTAGTATAATTTCTGTTTCATTTCTTGTAAAGATTAGGAAAAAAATCCATAGCGCATTTATGATTGAGATGTGACTTGATGTAAGTTGTTATATTCTCAAAATACACAATCTAATCTAAGGCAAGACGGACCCAAAAGGTAGATAAGTTAATACTGAGTGTAGTGATACCAAAAGTGTAAGCATTGGTCCATCCATTGCAAAGATATGGCTATTTTCCGAGCTTGACCTCCACTTTGACGAACATAGCGAAAAACGGTTACAGTCCGCTTTTCCGAAGGTTCATTTTTACGAAGGTTCATTTTTCCGAAGGTTCATTGTTCCGAAGGTCCATTGTTCCGAAAAAAAGGTTTATTGTGCCGAAGGTTTATTGGTCCGAAGGGTCATTTATCCGAAATAGGGGTTCATTGCTCCGAAGGTTCATTGTTCCGAAGGTTCATTGTTCCGAAATAGAGGTTCATTGTTCCGAAGGGTCATTCATCCGAAATAGAGGTTCATTGATCCGAAGGTTTATTATTCCGAAGGTTCAGTATTCCGAAATCTCACATCCCCCCAACAGGAAAATGTTAATTTGCTATGAAATGATTAGGGCTTTCGGACGGGCCACTTTTGTGCACATACAGGATAAACTGGGCCAGGAGATGGTTCACGAGATGAATCAGATGACACTGTTATCCAGACACAGGATTCGCACCCGGGCAGTCTCGAGGTCGAGCACGCTACCTCTCGGTCACGGAGGTTACCCCCAATATTTAGTTTTACGAATGTATGGAGAAGAAACATTTTGCTATGACTATAAAAATATTATGATATTTTTAACATGATAAGCTCAATAAATACACATATTGAACTCAGATGTTAACAATGATCCAAGTCATTTGAGAATCATCACTAAAAAATGCAAACGCATAGATCTAGCTGACTTAATTATAATTATTATAAAAATTAAAATATATTATAAATTGCTAATGTATCCCCATGTATCATCATGTCAAGTATAAAGTATTCATACTTGACATGTTCAGCAGCGCGTACTGGATATGTCACTTTGTGGTTGCCGAATACTTCAGTTACATCACTATCAGACACTATCAGACATTGTAAACTTATACCAATCGTTGCAGACGCTTTTTAAACCCAGTTAGAGCTACAGAGTGACATAATTCGTGGTTTTGTTTTACCATGTTTAATGTGTACGCTATATAATTCTCAAATCAACTAACAATCAATGAAAGCTGTGTCATTTCGTGTCAATGGGGTAACACATATTATAATAATTATTGACTAGCAGCACAATGTGAATTATATATCATTTATCATTAGCAAATTAAATTGGATACTATCACATAGCAGGTGGATTATTGGCTCGTACCGAGCTAATATTAGTGCGAGAAAAATATTTAATCCGCTTTGTACCAGTTTTACTTTATTTAGATGGTTTTCGAACTGAAACATGTAAAAAGGTACACATCATTAACTAAAGGCTTCCAACATATTCTCAACTTTGATGAACAAATCAAAAACCTATTGTTACAAAAATGAGACCAATTCATATTACATAAACTACACATGATAAAACTGTTATTTTATCCAATATACATGTAGCTATGCATAGACGACATCATATACATAATATCCCACCATGTCTACATATACAACACTTTTAAATTTTAAGTATTATTTTATTTTTTTTAGGTTCAGTGATTTATTCAATCCTCTGTGTTATCCAGTTTATTTGGTATTAAGATATTTTTATTCACCAATTACAACAGCACAAAAACATTATTGTAGTACAATGTTCTTCTTATTATGTGCATGTCTCGGCTGTGGTGAAGCAGCTGACCACATGATCACCAAAATGCAGACGACTTCTCTATCCTTTTTTCTTTGCCACATACATAGTATTGTATAATACATCTCATTATTGTATTAGGCCTCTTTATCTGTATTAGTGAGGCGCACAACGGGATCAAATATGTCAAAACTGTGATCAATAACGATTTACCTTCTTAAGCATAAAAATATTACCAATATGCCTAATCAGTGTAATAATAATATTCAGCTCTTTAAAAAATAGGCGATAAAAACGTGTGTTTTTTGTGAGTATTATAAATAAAATGTGGCCCTGCTTCTAAGCTAGATATGAT
>CAXHKU010000395.1:0-15257 GCA_964017125.1 Flabesymbios commensalis
CGTTTACCAGGTACTTTTAGTCAGGCTTCTCAAAAAACGAAGAAAATTGAGGATTGCTCTTTTAGTTTTATCGTTATGACGTCATCGCGATATTCTACACTTGGCCTTATATCTATAACAATTAATTTTACACAGTTTGCTTGCAACTTGTTTATTTGCGACATGTCCCTAGGCTTTCAGGAACACTAATCAGATTGAAGGTAAATAATTTATTCGCTGAGTTATGACGTCATGAAGTTCTAATGTATTACCTATGGGAGAAAATCAACGTCCGGTTACTTGAAAACTAACAGCGCCAACGCTTTAAAAACTCGTAGGAATTTGGAGGGTGCCCTAGAGCATGTGTATGTAAAATATGGAGAGGATCGGTTGAAAACTCTAGGAGATATGAGGTCCTGAAGGTCCAATGTATTACCTATGGGGAAAAATCGACTTCCGGTGTTTTTAAAGCGAAAGCTCTGTAAACTTGTGGAGTATTGTAGGGTACCCTGGAGAGTTGGCACGTGAAATTGGGAGAGGATCGGATAAAAACTCTGGGAGATATGGCGATTTGAAAATCGCATAATGTATTATGACTGGGAAAAATGGGACCTTTTACCCAGCATTCCTCAAAATCTGTTAGTCGGATCTGTTATAAAACACATAGCACTTCTTTCTGGTGCCTATCGAATAATGTGGCCAAGTTTGGTGTCTATACATCAAATACTCTAGGAGAAATAGGGGCGCAATTTTTAAATAGTGGAAGAGGATTAAAAATAATAATATAGTTGAAAGTATTTAAGGAAAAGAATAGTTTGGGCGGCTTCGCCCAAACTAATAATGCAGTAACTCGACAACGGTTGGGCGTAGAAAAAAACTAAGCACACTTCATGGCAGTAGTTTTCCAAGGGCTTTTCAGAAATCATACTGATTTTTCTGTATTTTGATTTTATGACGTCATCATTACGTAATAGCTTCAAACTTGCTCATATAACTCAGTAACGGTTAAAGAAATGAAGTTTTCGTAATAGACGTTTACCAGGTACTTTTAGTCAGGCTTCTCAAAAAACGAAGAAAATTGAGGATTGCTCTTTTAGTTTTATCGTTATGACGTCATCGCGATATTCTACACTTGGCCTTATATCTATAACAATTAATTTTACACAGTTTGCTTGCAACTTGTTTATTTGCGACATGTCCCTAGGCTTTCAGGAACACTAATCAGATTGAAGGTAAATAATTTATTCGCTGAGTTATGACGTCATGAAGTTCTAATGTATTACCTATGGGAGAAAATCAACGTCCGGTTACTTGAAAACTAACAGCGCCAACGCTTTAAAAACTCGTAGGAATTTGGAGGGTGCCCTAGAGCATGTGTATGTAAAATATGGAGAGGATCGGTTGAAAACTCTAGGAGATATGAGGTCCTGAAGGTCCAATGTATTACCTATGGGGAAAAATCGACTTCCGGTGTTTTTAAAGCGAAAGCTCTGTAAACTTGTGGAGTATTGTAGGGTACCCTGGAGAGTTGGCACGTGAAATTGGGAGAGGATCGGATAAAAACTCTGGGAGATATGGCGATTTGAAAATCGCATAATGTATTATGACTGGGAAAAATGGGACCTTTTACCCAGCATTCCTCAAAATCTGTTAGTCGGATCTGTTATAAAACACATAGCACTTCTTTCTGGTGCCTATCGAATAATGTGGCCAAGTTTGGTGTCTATACATCAAATACTCTAGGAGAAATAGGGGCGCAATTTTTAAATAGTGGAAGAGGATTAAAAATAATAATATAGTTGAAAGTATTTAAGGAAAAGAATAGTTTGGGCGGCTTCGCCCAAACTAATAATGCAGTAACTCGACAACGGTTGGGCGTAGAAAAAAACTAAGCACACTTCATGGCAGTAGTTTTCCAAGGGCTTTTCAGAAATCATACTGATTTTTCTGTATTTTGATTTTATGACGTCATCATTACGTAATAGCTTCAAACTTGCTCATATAACTCAGTAACGGTTAAAGAAATGAAGTTTTCGTAATAGACGTTTACCAGGTACTTTTAGTCAGGCTTCTCAAAAAACGAAGAAAATTGAGGATTGCTCTTTTAGTTTTATCGTTATGACGTCATCGCGATATTCTACACTTGGCCTTATATCTATAACAATTAATTTTACACAGTTTGCTTGCAACTTGTTTATTTGCGACATGTCCCTAGGCTTTCAGGAACACTAATCAGATTGAAGGTAAATAATTTATTCGCTGAGTTATGACGTCATGAAGTTCTAATGTATTACCTATGGGAGAAAATCAACGTCCGGTTACTTGAAAACTAACAGCGCCAACGCTTTAAAAACTCGTAGGAATTTGGAGGGTGCCCTAGAGCATGTGTATGTAAAATATGGAGAGGATCGGTTGAAAACTCTAGGAGATATGAGGTCCTGAAGGTCCAATGTATTACCTATGGGGAAAAATCGACTTCCGGTGTTTTTAAAGCGAAAGCTCTGTAAACTTGTGGAGTATTGTAGGGTACCCTGGAGAGTTGGCACGTGAAATTGGGAGAGGATCGGATAAAAACTCTGGGAGATATGGCGATTTGAAAATCGCATAATGTATTATGACTGGGAAAAATGGGACCTTTTACCCAGCATTCCTCAAAATCTGTTAGTCGGATCTGTTATAAAACACATAGCACTTCTTTCTGGTGCCTATCGAATAATGTGGCCAAGTTTGGTGTCTATACATCAAATACTCTAGGAGAAATAGGGGCGCAATTTTTAAATAGTGGAAGAGGATTAAAAATAATAATATAGTTGAAAGTATTTAAGGAAAAGAATAGTTTGGGCGGCTTCGCCCAAACTAATAATGCAGTAACTCGACAACGGTTGGGCGTAGAAAAAAACTAAGCACACTTCATGGCAGTAGTTTTCCAAGGGCTTTTCAGAAATCATACTGATTTTTCTGTATTTTGATTTTATGACGTCATCATTACGTAATAGCTTCAAACTTGCTCATATAACTCAGTAACGGTTAAAGAAATGAAGTTTTCGTAATAGACGTTTACCAGGTACTTTTAGTCAGGCTTCTCAAAAAACGAAGAAAATTGAGGATTGCTCTTTTAGTTTTATCGTTATGACGTCATCGCGATATTCTACACTTGGCCTTATATCTATAACAATTAATTTTACACAGTTTGCTTGCAACTTGTTTATTTGCGACATGTCCCTAGGCTTTCAGGAACACTAATCAGATTGAAGGTAAATAATTTATTCGCTGAGTTATGACGTCATGAAGTTCTAATGTATTACCTATGGGAGAAAATCAACGTCCGGTTACTTGAAAACTAACAGCGCCAACGCTTTAAAAACTCGTAGGAATTTGGAGGGTGCCCTAGAGCATGTGTATGTAAAATATGGAGAGGATCGGTTGAAAACTCTAGGAGATATGAGGTCCTGAAGGTCCAATGTATTACCTATGGGGAAAAATCGACTTCCGGTGTTTTTAAAGCGAAAGCTCTGTAAACTTGTGGAGTATTGTAGGGTACCCTGGAGAGTTGGCACGTGAAATTGGGAGAGGATCGGATAAAAACTCTGGGAGATATGGCGATTTGAAAATCGCATAATGTATTATGACTGGGAAAAATGGGACCTTTTACCCAGCATTCCTCAAAATCTGTTAGTCGGATCTGTTATAAAACACATAGCACTTCTTTCTGGTGCCTATCGAATAATGTGGCCAAGTTTGGTGTCTATACATCAAATACTCTAGGAGAAATAGGGGCGCAATTTTTAAATAGTGGAAGAGGATTAAAAATAATAATATAGTTGAAAGTATTTAAGGAAAAGAATAGTTTGGGCGGCTTCGCCCAAACTAATAATGCAGTAACTCGACAACGGTTGGGCGTAGAAAAAAACTAAGCACACTTCATGGCAGTAGTTTTCCAAGGGCTTTTCAGAAATCATACTGATTTTTCTGTATTTTGATTTTATGACGTCATCATTACGTAATAGCTTCAAACTTGCTCATATAACTCAGTAACGGTTAAAGAAATGAAGTTTTCGTAATAGACGTTTACCAGGTACTTTTAGTCAGGCTTCTCAAAAAACGAAGAAAATTGAGGATTGCTCTTTTAGTTTTATCGTTATGACGTCATCGCGATATTCTACACTTGGCCTTATATCTATAACAATTAATTTTACACAGTTTGCTTGCAACTTGTTTATTTGCGACATGTCCCTAGGCTTTCAGGAACACTAATCAGATTGAAGGTAAATAATTTATTCGCTGAGTTATGACGTCATGAAGTTCTAATGTATTACCTATGGGAGAAAATCAACGTCCGGTTACTTGAAAACTAACAGCGCCAACGCTTTAAAAACTCGTAGGAATTTGGAGGGTGCCCTAGAGCATGTGTATGTAAAATATGGAGAGGATCGGTTGAAAACTCTAGGAGATATGAGGTCCTGAAGGTCCAATGTATTACCTATGGGGAAAAATCGACTTCCGGTGTTTTTAAAGCGAAAGCTCTGTAAACTTGTGGAGTATTGTAGGGTACCCTGGAGAGTTGGCACGTGAAATTGGGAGAGGATCGGATAAAAACTCTGGGAGATATGGCGATTTGAAAATCGCATAATGTATTATGACTGGGAAAAATGGGACCTTTTACCCAGCATTCCTCAAAATCTGTTAGTCGGATCTGTTATAAAACACATAGCACTTCTTTCTGGTGCCTATCGAATAATGTGGCCAAGTTTGGTGTCTATACATCAAATACTCTAGGAGAAATAGGGGCGCAATTTTTAAATAGTGGAAGAGGATTAAAAATAATAATATAGTTGAAAGTATTTAAGGAAAAGAATAGTTTGGGCGGCTTCGCCCAAACTAATAATGCAGTAACTCGACAACGGTTGGGCGTAGAAAAAAACTAAGCACACTTCATGGCAGTAGTTTTCCAAGGGCTTTTCAGAAATCATACTGATTTTTCTGTATTTTGATTTTATGACGTCATCATTACGTAATAGCTTCAAACTTGCTCATATAACTCAGTAACGGTTAAAGAAATGAAGTTTTCGTAATAGACGTTTACCAGGTACTTTTAGTCAGGCTTCTCAAAAAACGAAGAAAATTGAGGATTGCTCTTTTAGTTTTATCGTTATGACGTCATCGCGATATTCTACACTTGGCCTTATATCTATAACAATTAATTTTACACAGTTTGCTTGCAACTTGTTTATTTGCGACATGTCCCTAGGCTTTCAGGAACACTAATCAGATTGAAGGTAAATAATTTATTCGCTGAGTTATGACGTCATGAAGTTCTAATGTATTACCTATGGGAGAAAATCAACGTCCGGTTACTTGAAAACTAACAGCGCCAACGCTTTAAAAACTCGTAGGAATTTGGAGGGTGCCCTAGAGCATGTGTATGTAAAATATGGAGAGGATCGGTTGAAAACTCTAGGAATATGAGGTCCTGAAGGTCCAATGTATTACCTATGGGGAAAAATCGACTTCCGGTGTTTTTAAAGCGAAAGCTCTGTAAACTTGTGGAGTATTGTAGGGTACCCTGGAGAGTTGGCACGTGAAATTGGGAGAGGATCGGATAAAAACTCTGGGAGATATGGCGATTTGAAAATCGCATAATGTATTATGACTGGGAAAAATGGGACCTTTTACCCAGCATTCCTCAAAATCTGTTAGTCGGATCTGTTATAAAACACATAGCACTTCTTTCTGGTGCCTATCGAATAATGTGGCCAAGTTTGGTGTCTATACATCAAATACTCTAGGAGAAATAGGGGCGCAATTTTTAAATAGTGGAAGAGGATTAAAAATAATAATATAGTTGAAAGTATTTAAGGAAAAGAATAGTTTGGGCGGCTTCGCCCAAACTAATAATGCAGTAACTCGACAACGGTTGGGCGTAGAAAAAAACTAAGCACACTTCATGGCAGTAGTTTTCCAAGGGCTTTTCAGAAATCATACTGATTTTTCTGTATTTTGATTTTATGACGTCATCATTACGTAATAGCTTCAAACTTGCTCATATAACTCAGTAACGGTTAAAGAAATGAAGTTTTCGTAATAGACGTTTACCAGGTACTTTTAGTCAGGCTTCTCAAAAAACGAAGAAAATTGAGGATTGCTCTTTTAGTTTTATCGTTATGACGTCATCGCGATATTCTACACTTGGCCTTATATCTATAACAATTAATTTTACACAGTTTGCTTGCAACTTGTTTATTTGCGACATGTCCCTAGGCTTTCAGGAACACTAATCAGATTGAAGGTAAATAATTTATTCGCTGAGTTATGACGTCATGAAGTTCTAATGTATTACCTATGGGAGAAAATCAACGTCCGGTTACTTGAAAACTAACAGCGCCAACGCTTTAAAAACTCGTAGGAATTTGGAGGGTGCCCTAGAGCATGTGTATGTAAAATATGGAGAGGATCGGTTGAAAACTCTAGGAGATATGAGGTCCTGAAGGTCCAATGTATTACCTATGGGGAAAAATCGACTTCCGGTGTTTTTAAAGCGAAAGCTCTGTAAACTTGTGGAGTATTGTAGGGTACCCTGGAGAGTTGGCACGTGAAATTGGGAGAGGATCGGATAAAAACTCTGGGAGATATGGCGATTTGAAAATCGCATAATGTATTATGACTGGGAAAAATGGGACCTTTTACCCAGCATTCCTCAAAATCTGTTAGTCGGATCTGTTATAAAACACATAGCACTTCTTTCTGGTGCCTATCGAATAATGTGGCCAAGTTTGGTGTCTATACATCAAATACTCTAGGAGAAATAGGGGCGCAATTTTTAAATAGTGGAAGAGGATTAAAAATAATAATATAGTTGAAAGTATTTAAGGAAAAGAATAGTTTGGGCGGCTTCGCCCAAACTAATAATGCAGTAACTCGACAACGGTTGGGCGTAGAAAAAAACTAAGCACACTTCATGGCAGTAGTTTTCCAAGGGCTTTTCAGAAATCATACTGATTTTTCTGTATTTTGATTTTATGACGTCATCATTACGTAATAGCTTCAAACTTGCTCATATAACTCAGTAACGGTTAAAGAAATGAAGTTTTCGTAATAGACGTTTACCAGGTACTTTTAGTCAGGCTTCTCAAAAAACGAAGAAAATTGAGGATTGCTCTTTTAGTTTTATCGTTATGACGTCATCGCGATATTCTACACTTGGCCTTATATCTATAACAATTAATTTTACACAGTTTGCTTGCAACTTGTTTATTTGCGACATGTCCCTAGGCTTTCAGGAACACTAATCAGATTGAAGGTAAATAATTTATTCGCTGAGTTATGACGTCATGAAGTTCTAATGTATTACCTATGGGAGAAAATCAACGTCCGGTTACTTGAAAACTAACAGCGCCAACGCTTTAAAAACTCGTAGGAATTTGGAGGGTGCCCTAGAGCATGTGTATGTAAAATATGGAGAGGATCGGTTGAAAACTCTAGGAGATATGAGGTCCTGAAGGTCCAATGTATTACCTATGGGGAAAAATCGACTTCCGGTGTTTTTAAAGCGAAAGCTCTGTAAACTTGTGGAGTATTGTAGGGTACCCTGGAGAGTTGGCACGTGAAATTGGGAGAGGATCGGATAAAAACTCTGGGAGATATGGCGATTTGAAAATCGCATAATGTATTATGACTGGGAAAAATGGGACCTTTTACCCAGCATTCCTCAAAATCTGTTAGTCGGATCTGTTATAAAACACATAGCACTTCTTTCTGGTGCCTATCGAATAAAATGTGGCCAAGTTTGGTGTCTATACATCAAATACTCTAGGAGAAATAGGGGCGCAATTTTTAAATAGTGGAAGAGGATTAAAAATAATAATATAGTTGAAAGTATTTAAGGAAAAGAATAGTTTGGGCGGCTTCGCCCAAACTAATAATGCAGTAACTCGACAACGGTTGGGCGTAGAAAAAAACTAAGCACACTTCATGGCAGTAGTTTTCCAAGGGCTTTTCAGAAATCATACTGATTTTTCTGTATTTTGATTTTATGACGTCATCATTACGTAATAGCTTCAAACTTGCTCATATAACTCAGTAACGGTTAAAGAAATGAAGTTTTCGTAATAGACGTTTACCAGGTACTTTTAGTCAGGCTTCTCAAAAAACGAAGAAAATTGAGGATTGCTCTTTTAGTTTTATCGTTATGACGTCATCGCGATATTCTACACTTGGCCTTATATCTATAACAATTAATTTTACACAGTTTGCTTGCAACTTGTTTATTTGCGACATGTCCCTAGGCTTTCAGGAACACTAATCAGATTGAAGGTAAATAATTTATTCGCTGAGTTATGACGTCATGAAGTTCTAATGTATTACCTATGGGAGAAAATCAACGTCCGGTTACTTGAAAACTAACAGCGCCAACGCTTTAAAAACTCGTAGGAATTTGGAGGGTGCCCTAGAGCATGTGTATGTAAAATATGGAGAGGATCGGTTGAAAACTCTAGGAGATATGAGGTCCTGAAGGTCCAATGTATTACCTATGGGGAAAAATCGACTTCCGGTGTTTTTAAAGCGAAAGCTCTGTAAACTTGTGGAGTATTGTAGGGTACCCTGGAGAGTTGGCACGTGAAATTGGGAGAGGATCGGATAAAAACTCTGGGAGATATGGCGATTTGAAAATCGCATAATGTATTATGACTGGGAAAAATGGGACCTTTTACCCAGCATTCCTCAAAATCTGTTAGTCGGATCTGTTATAAAACACATAGCACTTCTTTCTGGTGCCTATCGAATAATGTGGCCAAGTTTGGTGTCTATACATCAAATACTCTAGGAGAAATAGGGGCGCAATTTTTAAATAGTGGAAGAGGATTAAAAATAATAATATAGTTGAAAGTATTTAAGGAAAAGAATAGTTTGGGCGGCTTCGCCCAAACTAATAATGCAGTAACTCGACAACGGTTGGGCGTAGAAAAAAACTAAGCACACTTCATGGCAGTAGTTTTCCAAGGGCTTTTCAGAAATCATACTGATTTTTCTGTATTTTGATTTTATGACGTCATCATTACGTAATAGCTTCAAACTTGCTCATATAACTCAGTAACGGTTAAAGAAATGAAGTTTTCGTAATAGACGTTTACCAGGTACTTTTAGTCAGGCTTCTCAAAAAACGAAGAAAATTGAGGATTGCTCTTTTAGTTTTATCGTTATGACGTCATCGCGATATTCTACACTTGGCCTTATATCTATAACAATTAATTTTACACAGTTTGCTTGCAACTTGTTTATTTGCGACATGTCCCTAGGCTTTCAGGAACACTAATCAGATTGAAGGTAAATAATTTATTCGCTGAGTTATGACGTCATGAAGTTCTAATGTATTACCTATGGGAGAAAATCAACGTCCGGTTACTTGAAAACTAACAGCGCCAACGCTTTAAAAACTCGTAGGAATTTGGAGGGTGCCCTAGAGCATGTGTATGTAAAATATGGAGAGGATCGGTTGAAAACTCTAGGAGATATGAGGTCCTGAAGGTCCAATGTATTACCTATGGGGAAAAATCGACTTCCGGTGTTTTTAAAGCGAAAGCTCTGTAAACTTGTGGAGTATTGTAGGGTACCCTGGAGAGTTGGCACGTGAAATTGGGAGAGGATCGGATAAAAACTCTGGGAGATATGGCGATTTGAAAATCGCATAATGTATTATGACTGGGAAAAATGGGACCTTTTACCCAGCATTCCTCAAAATCTGTTAGTCGGATCTGTTATAAAACACATAGCACTTCTTTCTGGTGCCTATCGAATAATGTGGCCAAGTTTGGTGTCTATACATCAAATATTCTAGGAGAAATAGGGGCGCAATTTTTAAATAGTGGAAGAGGATTAAAAATAATAATATAGTTGAAAGTATTTAAGGAAAAGAATAGTTTGGGCGGCTTCGCCCAAACTAATAATGCAGTAACTCGACAACGGTTGGGCGTAGAAAAAAACTAAGCACACTTCATGGCAGTAGTTTTCCAAGGGCTTTTCAGAAATCATACTGATTTTTCTGTATTTTGATTTTATGACGTCATCATTACGTAATAGCTTCAAACTTGCTCATATAACTCAGTAACGGTTAAAGAAATGAAGTTTTCGTAATAGACGTTTACCAGGTACTTTTAGTCAGGCTTCTCAAAAAACGAAGAAAATTGAGGATTGCTCTTTTAGTTTTATCGTTATGACGTCATCGCGATATTCTACACTTGGCCTTATATCTATAACAATTAATTTTACACAGTTTGCTTGCAACTTGTTTATTTGCGACATGTCCCTAGGCTTTCAGGAACACTAATCAGATTGAAGGTAAATAATTTATTCGCTGAGTTATGACGTCATGAAGTTCTAATGTATTACCTATGGGAGAAAATCAACGTCCGGTTACTTGAAAACTAACAGCGCCAACGCTTTAAAAACTCGTAGGAATTTGGAGGGTGCCCTAGAGCATGTGTATGTAAAATATGGAGAGGATCGGTTGAAAACTCTAGGAGATATGAGGTCCTGAAGGTCCAATGTATTACCTATGGGGAAAAATCGACTTCCGGTGTTTTTAAAGCGAAAGCTCTGTAAACTTGTGGAGTATTGTAGGGTACCCTGGAGAGTTGGCACGTGAAATTGGGAGAGGATCGGATAAAAACTCTGGGAGATATGGCGATTTGAAAATCGCATAATGTATTATGACTGGGAAAAATGGGACCTTTTACCCAGCATTCCTCAAAATCTGTTAGTCGGATCTGTTATAAAACACATAGCACTTCTTTCTGGTGCCTATCGAATAATGTGGCCAAGTTTGGTGTCTATACATCAAATACTCTAGGAGAAATAGGGGCGCAATTTTTAAATAGTGGAAGAGGATTAAAAATAATAATATAGTTGAAAGTATTTAAGGAAAAGAATAGTTTGGGCGGCTTCGCCCAAACTAATAATGCAGTAACTCGACAACGGTTGGGCGTAGAAAAAAACTAAGCACACTTCATGGCAGTAGTTTTCCAAGGGCTTTTCAGAAATCATACTGATTTTTCTGTATTTTGATTTTATGACGTCATCATTACGTAATAGCTTCAAACTTGCTCATATAACTCAGTAACGGTTAAAGAAATGAAGTTTTCGTAATAGACGTTTACCAGGTACTTTTAGTCAGGCTTCTCAAAAAACGAAGAAAATTGAGGATTGCTCTTTTAGTTTTATCGTTATGACGTCATCGCGATATTCTACACTTGGCCTTATATCTATAACAATTAATTTTACACAGTTTGCTTGCAACTTGTTTATTTGCGACATGTCCCTAGGCTTTCAGGAACACTAATCAGATTGAAGGTAAATAATTTATTCGCTGAGTTATGACGTCATGAAGTTCTAATGTATTACCTATGGGAGAAAATCAACGTCCGGTTACTTGAAAACTAACAGCGCCAACGCTTTAAAAACTCGTAGGAATTTGGAGGGTGCCCTAGAGCATGTGTATGTAAAATATGGAGAGGATCGGTTGAAAACTCTAGGAGATATGAGGTCCTGAAGGTCCAATGTATTACCTATGGGGAAAAATCGACTTCCGGTGTTTTTAAAGCGAAAGCTCTGTAAACTTGTGGAGTATTGTAGGGTACCCTGGAGAGTTGGCACGTGAAATTGGGAGAGGATCGGATAAAAACTCTGGGAGATATGGCGATTTGAAAATCGCATAATGTATTATGACTGGGAAAAATGGGACCTTTTACCCAGCATTCCTCAAAATCTGTTAGTCGGATCTGTTATAAAACACATAGCACTTCTTTCTGGTGCCTATCGAATAATGTGGCCAAGTTTGGTGTCTATACATCAAATACTCTAGGAGAAATAGGGGCGCAATTTTTAAATAGTGGAAGAGGATTAAAAATAATAATATAGTTGAAAGTATTTAAGGAAAAGAATAGTTTGGGCGGCTTCGCCCAAACTAATAATGCAGTAACTCGACAACGGTTGGGCGTAGAAAAAAACTAAGCACACTTCATGGCAGTAGTTTTCCAAGGGCTTTTCAGAAATCATACTGATTTTTCTGTATTTTGATTTTATGACGTCATCATTACGTAATAGCTTCAAACTTGCTCATATAACTCAGTAACGGTTAAAGAAATGAAGTTTTCGTAATAGACGTTTACCAGGTACTTTTAGTCAGGCTTCTCAAAAAACGAAGAAAATTGAGGATTGCTCTTTTAGTTTTATCGTTATGACGTCATCGCGATATTCTACACTTGGCCTTATATCTATAACAATTAATTTTACACAGTTTGCTTGCAACTTGTTTATTTGCGACATGTCCCTAGGCTTTCAGGAACACTAATCAGATTGAAGGTAAATAATTTATTCGCTGAGTTATGACGTCATGAAGTTCTAATGTATTACCTATGGGAGAAAATCAACGTCCGGTTACTTGAAAACTAACAGCGCCAACGCTTTAAAAACTCGTAGGAATTTGGAGGGTGCCCTAGAGCATGTGTATGTAAAATATGGAGAGGATCGGTTGAAAACTCTAGGAGATATGAGGTCCTGAAGGTCCAATGTATTACCTATGGGGAAAAATCGACTTCCGGTGTTTTTAAAGCGAAAGCTCTGTAAACTTGTGGAGTATTGTAGGGTACCCTGGAGAGTTGGCACGTGAAATTGGGAGAGGATCGGATAAAAACTCTGGGAGATATGGCGATTTGAAAATCGCATAATGTATTATGACTGGGAAAAATGGGACCTTTTACCCAGCATTCCTCAAAATCTGTTAGTCGGATCTGTTATAAAACACATAGCACTTCTTTCTGGTGCCTATCGAATAATGTGGCCAAGTTTGGTGTCTATACATCAAATACTCTAGGAGAAATAGGGGCGCAATTTTTAAATAGTGGAAGAGGATTAAAAATAATAATATAGTTGAAAGTATTTAAGGAAAAGAATAGTTTGGGCGGCTTCGCCCAAACTAATAATGCAGTAACTCGACAACGGTTGGGCGTAGAAAAAAACTAAGCACACTTCATGGCAGTAGTTTTCCAAGGGCTTTTCAGAAATCATACTGATTTTTCTGTATTTTGATTTTATGACGTCATCATTACGTAATAGCTTCAAACTTGCTCATATAACTCAGTAACGGTTAAAGAAATGAAGTTTTCGTAATAGACGTTTACCAGGTACTTTTAGTCAGGCTTCTCAAAAAACGAAGAAAATTGAGGATTGCTCTTTTAGTTTTATCGTTATGACGTCATCGCGATATTCTACACTTGGCCTTATATCTATAACAATTAATTTTACACAGTTTGCTTGCAACTTGTTTATTTGCGACATGTCCCTAGGCTTTCAGGAACACTAATCAGATTGAAGGTAAATAATTTATTCGCTGAGTTATGACGTCATGAAGTTCTAATGTATTACCTATGGGAGAAAATCAACGTCCGGTTACTTGAAAACTAACAGCGCCAACGCTTTAAAAACTCGTAGGAATTTGGAGGGTGCCCTAGAGCATGTGTATGTAAAATATGGAGAGGATCGGTTGAAAACTCTAGGAGATATGAGGTCCTGAAGGTCCAATGTATTACCTATGGGGAAAAATCGACTTCCGGTGTTTTTAAAGCGAAAGCTCTGTAAACTTGTGGAGTATTGTAGGGTACCCTGGAGAGTTGGCACGTGAAATTGGGAGAGGATCGGATAAAAACTCTGGGAGATATGGCGATTTGAAAATCGCATAATGTATTATGACTGGGAAAAATGGGACCTTTTACCCAGCATTCCTCAAAATCTGTTAGTCGGATCTGTTATAAAACACATAGCACTTCTTTCTGGTGCCTATCGAATAATGTGGCCAAGTTTGGTGTCTATACATCAAATACTCTAGGAGAAATAGGGGCGCAATTTTTAAATAGTGGAAGAGGATTAAAAATAATAATATAGTTGAAAGTATTTAAGGAAAAGAATAGTTTGGGCGGCTTCGCCCAAACTAATAATGCAGTAACTCGACAACGGTTGGGCGTAGAAAAAAACTAAGCACACTTCATGGCAGTAGTTTTCCAAGGGCTTTTCAGAAATCATACTGATTTTTCTGTATTTTGATTTTATGACGTCATCATTACGTAATAGCTTCAAACTTGCTCATATAACTCAGTAACGGTTAAAGAAATGAAGTTTTCGTAATAGACGTTTACCAGGTACTTTTAGTCAGGCTTCTCAAAAAACGAAGAAAATTGAGGATTGCTCTTTTAGTTTTATCGTTATGACGTCATCGCGATATTCTACACTTGGCCTTATATCTATAACAATTAATTTTACACAGTTTGCTTGCAACTTGTTTATTTGCGACATGTCCCTAGGCTTTCAGGAACACTAATCAGATTGAAGGTAAATAATTTATTCGCTGAGTTATGACGTCATGAAGTTCTAATGTATTACCTATGGGAGAAAATCAACGTCCGGTTACTTGAAAACTAACAGCGCCAACGCTTTAAAAACTCGTAGGAATTTGGAGGGTGCCCTAGAGCATGTGTATGTAAAATATGGAGAGGATCGGTTGAAAACTCTAGGAGATATGAGGTCCTGAAGGTCCAATGTATTACCTATGGGGAAAAATCGACTTCCGGTGTTTTTAAAGCGAAAGCTCTGTAAACTTGTGGAGTATTGTAGGGTACCCTGGAGAGTTGGCACGTGAAATTGGGAGAGGATCGGATAAAAACTCTGGGAGATATGGCGATTTGAAAATCGCATAATGTATTATGACTGGGAAAAATGGGACCTTTTACCCAGCATTCCTCAAAATCTGTTAGTCGGATCTGTTATAAAACACATAGCACTTCTTTCTGGTGCCTATCGAATAATGTGGCCAAGTTTGGTGTCTATACATCAAATACTCTAGGAGAAATAGGGGCGCAATTTTTAAATAGTGGAAGAGGATTAAAAATAATAATATAGTTGAAAGTATTTAAGGAAAAGAATAGTTTGGGCGGCTTCGCCCAAACTAATAATGCAGTAACTCGACAACGGTTGGGCGTAGAAAAAAACTAAGCACACTTCATGGCAGTAGTTTTCCAAGGGCTTTTCAGAAATCATACTGATTTTTCTGTATTTTGATTTTATGACGTCATCATTACGTAATAGCTTCAAACTTGCTCATATAACTCAGTAACGGTTAAAGAAATGAAGTTTTCGTAATAGACGTTTACCAGGTACTTTTAGTCAGGCTTCTCAAAAAACGAAGAAAATTGAGGATTGCTCTTTTAGTTTTATCGTTATGACGTCATCGCGAT